>BGPR01021258.1:0-26729 GCA_013235015.1 Araneus ventricosus
ATCTCCCCCCCCTCCCCTCCCGACCCAAATCCTGGATCCGCCACTGGTTTCCATATAAACATTTAGTTAAAAATGTTCTGTAAATGTCTTTTACAAACTAATGGTTTAATTATTCTTACATACAGAACAGTAAAAAAAGGTTTTTAATAAACTTTTTGAACAAATTATGGAATTAGGTCTTGACACATACTCCCCACACCATTCTATTGATAGTTGTCATTTTTAAGATGAGACACACATCCATTTGTTTCCCACATATATCTGCAAATTTTTATATAATATTTAGCTTTTTGTTTTGAAGTATATCATGGGACCTCTAGAAAACGTTTTCTTGTGACTTTTGTTTGGTGCAACTGTATGATGCATACAACTATAGTAAATGGAAAGCAGACATTGGGGAACAGCTCGCAATGTTTTGCTGTCGTGTAAGTACAGCCTCAATGCAACAATGATTATTGAGTTTGAAAATTATTTTGATTATTCTGGAAGTGTGCGTGTTTAAAATTCTAAAAAATCTCTTAAAATTGAGATAGAATAACAAAAATGTACCTTTTTCTTTCTTGTGCCAGTTACTGGGAACAACTCTGCAAGCATTAGCAATCAATTTTCTAAAAAAAAAATAAAAAAATATATATATAAAAATGTAAACAAATATTTTCAAGTCCACTACAAACAGTAATATCCCCTATAAATAGAGCTTTTAATAAATTTGTCTGTAAACCTTAGACAAAAAAAGAGGCATAGCAATTAAACTATGAAGTATGACCTCAATTAGTAACCTTCCAAATGTAATTAAAAATAACTGTTATATAAAAGTTACAGTAAGACCCTTTAGTTAGTAACCAAGCAATGGCATGCAAAATTTTAAACTAAAGCAAAAGTTAACTCTTTATGAATGAGAGAAATAAAATTATTCATAAAAAATTGTGTGTAATTTTTTTAGTATAAGTTGCAAAGCATTTGCAGCTATATTAAATAGATGGATTTTCCTAAACATATGATCATTTTTAATTAGTTGACATAAACACAGTTATATTTCTCAGGAAAAACCATGATATTTAGTAAAGAAGTTATGCATTGTATAACTTTCTAAAGAAAATTCATTACTATTCTGCAATGAAAAAAAATCAATTTTGTTTATTCAGTCATACCATCTATTTTTTCAGAGAATCTATCTGCAACAACTTTGTAGCATTTGAAGCAAGTACACCAAGGCATTTTATAGATGTCAGTGTCGATGATTAAATAGCATAACCTAAAATCAAAAATTTAAAAAAAATATCATTTCTTAAAAGATATTTACCCCACAGCACTGAGTTCAACATCTAGAGTACATTCTTATAGGGAAGTATGAAGATGAGAGAGAAATGGAAAAAGCTAATTATACACAAAATAATCTACTGCACCCCCTCCCCCCCAAATATTCTAATCAATTAAACTAAAAACACTCATCCCAGTGCACAATTAATAAAAATAAAAACTAGTTTTATGCTTGTAAATGGCTTGATCAGTTAGGTAACTTGTATATCAATAGGAGACAAAACATAGAATTTAAGTAATCTCAATGGAAAGTAAATCTATAAAAAGAAATCCAGATTGATTAAGAAATTCTCATTAACATTCTAAGAATGTATACATAAAAATATAATATATAAGTGATATAAATAAAAATAAATGTGATTAATATATTCGATAAAGATAATTTTCATTATTTTAAGTCGAGCCAAAAAGGGGAATTACCTCATTTAACAAAGTTTTTGCAGAATGTGCATAGATATAATGTTAATTATATTATATGTATTAGATATAATTTAAATAACTAAATTTTAATTAGAATAGTCTGACAAACACAAGCATTTTGTGGACAGGCAAATTAAATTTTGCAATTTTTTTTTTTCTCCCTAAGTTGTACTTCAAAAACTTATTAATGGAAGTTATTATGAGGAGTACACATTTTATCCAAATAAAATAAACACATAAATCAAAAAAATATTTATGGAAACTGTAGATACTTTCTAATTATTAAACTATGTCCAAAATACTAAAATAATGAAAAATTAATAAACACTATAAATTTCATTTCACTATCAGTTTTTTTTTAATTGGGGGACACAAGTTTTTGCTTTAAAATTCTTTTATCTATTACTGCTACAATCAACTTGAACATTAACACATGCATTCACAGCTGATACCAAATTTACATACACCATAAATTAAAAATAAGTGTGATTAATATGATAGTGGATGAAATTAATTTTCATTATTTTAAATTTCTTCCTGCACTTCCTAATGGATAATCTTTATAATGATATATAATTTTCTAAAAATAGTGTCATAAAACAATATATTCAGGATGAAGATATCTCTTATTATTTTTAATGTCTCAGGAATTTTCAAATTTGCATTCAATTATAACATACGTCATGGATATGTTCAGAATGGCAGGTCATTTAACAAAGATTTTGCAGAATGTGCATAAATATAATATCAATCGTATAAAAAATACTTAATACTGATTTTGAAATACGATAAAGTGAATTTGAAAATGGAACTCACCGTAGAGCAAATCTTCTTAACTTCCATGGATAGCGCTTCCTAAAATAAAAAAATGGCACCCAACTTGTGTAAACACAGATAAGGGAAGACGCTAAATCGTCACGTGATGATTTTTAACCAATGATTTTTCGAATATAACCTAGTGAGCAAAGCAGTAATTATAAAACACTCCGAAAAGGATCAGCGTATTCAGATTCTGTTACCAGTTTCTGGTGGGTAAGCAGTCGAAACAGGTTCTTGGCTATGCAAGTGTTTTAAAGAGCGTTTTTCGGTACTAAAAGATCGAAAAGGCGAATTTTTACGTTCGCTCCCTTTTGGAGTCCAGAAATCGCTCAATTGAATTTAGCGTGTATATAACAGCTTTTTAGATAATAACAATATATAATAATTTATATAGTATATCATGTCCATTTATTGATTTTAATTGATTATATTTATAATAAATAAAATTTAAAAATATATATAGAGAAAAAAGATCATTTTTAATATGAGTGGGCCCCCATTGACTGCTGGCAACAGTTATTTTCAAACCCTGTCCGCCAATGATTAAAGCCCAACTTGAAATGACACATTAAGTAGTTTTCAAGAGCCGCACAGCTTGATAACCGGATTTTAGAATGCTTTGTAAAGTTCCACTTCTGGGGCCTCGGGTTCGATTCCCGCTTAAGGCTTGTTCTACGCGAGTCCAATTCCGACTTCCTCCATGAAGTTTATCGGTAAATATGGGAGTGGCAACGTACTTGGTTGTTGCTGTAATGTAATGTCGTCTTCCTTTCGGTGTTTCTTCGATCACTTAATAAGTTTAAGTCGATCGGACTCCGAAACATCAGCAACAGGCTTCAAGTAAATAAATTCTTATCCATTATTTGAAATTGAAAAGAAAAGTCTAGTTTATGAATTTTCTACTCTGTATACTATGTTATAATTATTTTTAGTGAAACTAAAATCAATTCGTCATTTAGCAGTTGCTTCATTTTGGCTGCTATCGGAGCCGGATTCAACCCATGGAGGTCCTTAGAGAATGCATGTTTCACTCCCTCCCCTCTCCAAATCCCAAAAGACTCATTTTCTTTCGATCTCAATTTAATTTTTAATAACCAGTTTTAAAGTAAGAAATGCGACAGACTGAAACAGCAAAATATATAAGGTTCACCATCAAGAGAGTGATGAACTTTGGTTTAAAAATAAATGACCTAGCAAAGCGAGATTCAGCATTTCGTTCTGTTTTTCTAAATTTGTTTGTTACGCAGTTACGACAAAACGTGTTCGATTTTCCTTGAATCTGGCATAAATGTTCCTTGAGGTCATTAAAAACAAGGCATGTTTAGTTTTTATTTTTCATTCTTTTTCAAGATGGGGCCGCTTTAATGTTTTAAATGCATGGCATATTTGAAACATTTGATTAATTTTGGAAAGGCAAGACATTAAATTGTAATTAATTTTAATCAATATTTATAAAAGCAGCGATTTGTGTAAATAAATTGCATTCGAAAAAGTAGCTTTAACGTTTAAAATTTGACATAAATAGCAGATATTAGTTTTTTTTGTTGCTAGATCTAGTTTTCACAGAACTATTAGTTTTAAAAAAATTTAATTTATTTAAAATCTTTTTTCACGCAATCTAAATAGGTAAACTTTCAGTCTACGGTGCCACTTGCTTCTCGCCAATTTTTCTCGTCGCAATTTGATTTGCTGGCGCCAAACACTGTTTGGGATGCGCAGTTCGCTTTTCATTGCTGTACTGCGCATGCTTCATTTGAAAAGGAGCGATTGAGCATGCAATGCCTTCAGCATTTTAACTTAAAAAAACATCAGCGGCTTCGCTTTCCGCAAATCGGGACACTAGTAGCTTCGCTTATTTATTGAGAAGCGGAAACACAGAATAACATACACAATTCTGAACCTGAAAGTGACTGAAAATGTTCAAAAACGAGAAAAGTGTAGTTAAAACTTCACACACCCATTTTAATTGCCCAATTGCTGTTTACACTTAGGACACTGGTATCCGCTTGCTATCAATCCCTGATCCATATGCTTCGAAAGGGAACCAATGCCATCATCAACAACAACTGTACGAAGCGCACGTAACGAAATGATAAAATCAGACGAAAATCAAACCGACAAAACAAATTCAATTGAATCGGCCAATCAAATCAAACGGAACAAACCAATCAAAACGAATCGTAATATCGCGCCATGTGCAAAACACCGACGAACAGATCAATTTCCGCTCATGCGCACATCTCACTCGTTAAAATCATCATTGCGCAACCAAAACAAATATCCTCTCCTCTCCATTCTTGGCGGCAGAGAGTTGGCGATCCTAAGAGGAATGATGTAAGCGGGCACCGTAGACTGAAAGTTAACCTCTAAATATTCCTATACAAAGTTTGTTAGAGCTACTGATTTGTGAGTCTGCCAACCAGCTGCGAAAAAATTTGAACCGTACTGATCTTTTCGCGCGAATTTGAAAAGGTGGAAAAAAATCCAAAGAATAATGTTCTGAAATTTAATAGATATTTCGGCTGCTTGTAATTACAGTAGAGTCTCCCTACAACGAAGTCTCTCTACAGCGAATTTCTCCTTGTAACGAAATTTTAATCGGAATGTTAAATAACATTTAAAATATTCTCCCTATAACGAATTTTTTCATAGGTTTATTTTTTCGATTTTTGTCATTTTTGAAGCAAGTTGATAATTTCTGTGCAACCAATTCGCTCACACGTGCCTATTTCTGGAACCACTCACTCTTAAAATGTGAAAAATTTTCTGAAAATTTAACATCACGAAATGCAAAGCAATGTAAAATAAAGGAATTTTTCAAGTAAAATAAACGTAAGTACATACTAGTACATTTTATTCTCTAAATTGGTGAATTGTCTTAACTTTTGAGCATTTTATTTATACAATAAAAATTAGTATAATTTTAACAAATTTATAATATATATTACTTCATTTTTAATTGAAAATCATAATTAAATACATTTGAACTTATCACACCTATTGAAAAGTTTGGAACATTTACTTAAATAACTGCAAAAATCTCTAATCTCCGTATAACGAAATTTTCTCTATAACGAATTTTTCAATTGGAGCCAAGCGATTTCGTTATAGGGAGATTCCACTGTACTTCCTAAACTACAGTGCCCAAGTTTTATGAGTAAAATTGCAATTAACTGAATTTAAAGCTAAAAAAGCTTACTTAGTGTCCCCATGCATTATCTTTGGTCAGTTTGCAATATTATTAGCATTGTCTGAGAACTGGCTTTCATCGGTGGGGTATGGTACTGATATTTGGAGAGAGGGTACCAGCTCAGGTGTCGTCCTCGTCCTCTGTCCGCGGTTAAAAACTTCGAGGTTCTTTTCAAAATAGTCAACGTATTACTTAAAAACGGGACGTTATTATAACTAAACTAAAATATTAGCGGATTCCATTTAAATTTCTCCATATTTTCTAACTAACAATTCATACAATCCTTCAAGCTTTCGCAGCTAACCAGTTAAGCAAACCTTTGTAAACACAATGGTTCTGTTTAGTTATTTATATATTAACGGCACATTCTGAAGCTACACGAGAGCTATTTTTTGACGAACTTCATAATTTGAATCATGTCAAGATAAAGAGGACGGCATTTGAGCCAGAACTTCATCTTCAATTTGTGGTTAATTTTGTAGGCATGTGTTATGGCCCTATGGAATTGAATTTTCAGAAATAAAAGCATCTCTTTTCTGCATTGTTCATCTGCATCTCTTACCGCACCATATTCCTGGTAGAAAGTCCGCTCTTTTCGATATTTAGCTTGAACCAGGTCCGTATATACGGTGGGCCTTTTGTGGATTTGGGTTTCGAAGCCGCGATCGGCCCAACAGTCATTCGGAAGTAATGATCAGCATTTGGTGAGATCAAAACGAAAGTCGCACTGTTCTGGCAGATTTATCAGCTGTCGTATGGAAACCTAATCAACAATTTTTATCTTCAAGGAAACACTAGACAATTGAAATTTTGGAGATAAAAAAAATTCACTTACCTTATATTCATATGTTCCGATTTATTTTTGTCATTACTTTAAAAGAAAATTCAGAATATAGGAATATAATACAAGAGTATAATAAGAATAGCCCTTCTTTGTTCCGCTAGAAATGGCAGCCAGCTTAAATGATAACTTTTCATCACGTCTACATATTTAATATACACATGGACAGACAAATTTGATGACAAAATGATTGATTTAATGATAAAACAGACAAAAATAATTGTTTTTTACTTGGTAATGCCTGAAACGCGATGATTCACTAAATCTCAAGAGGCAGAGGTGGCCTCGTGGCAGAGCCTAGGGGTTGACAACCTATCTTGTTTGACACCACATACACGGGGTTCTTCCGCCGAGTTCTTTCGTCCGATTTTCTACGGGGGGTTCTTCCGTCGAGTTCTTTCCTCCGATTTTCCACGGGGGGTTCTTCCGTCGAGTTCTTCCGTTTTTCCACGGGAGTTCTTCCTGGTGCTGGTTAAATCTGACGCCCAGTCAAAAAATCTCCCGCTGGTGGTACGGAAGTTTGAAAAAGGGGTACAAGTACAGGTATCGTCCTCGCCATCTGGCAACGGTCAAAATCATGAGGACAGTCCTAAAACAACCCACGAATTATTTCAGAACGAGCAGAGCCGGCCTTTAGCCGATTGGACCGATTGCTCCAAATAGGGCCTCCCATCTAAGGGGCCCCGCGCCAGAGTCCAAAAAAGAATATACTCAAGCTTATTCAGATTAAAATCAGGTAACGTTTTGATTTCATAACATTTTCCTTAGAATTTCGTTTGCAAACAAATGTTGTACAAATTTTCTCTTCTATCTGGCTGAAACTGCTTCAAAAGTCAACAGTCGTCGCCAAATTTCCCTACTATAATAAAGAAATAAAAATAAAATTGTAATAGAAAAGAAAGAAGTATTGAGTTATTTATAAGGCATGCCATGTCGCCTTTACATGTGGAGAAACATGCGTGGCACTGATTATCAGCCTGCAGCCCTTCATCAAGGGAATTTTATCGTTTTGAGTAGAGGACTGGCAGGGGCGTGGCGAGTGTCTGGCATCTGGGGGGTGTGAGATCCAAAAAATTCCGACTTTCATGTTGAACTTCAAGACTTAAAAGACAAATATTTTTATAGTGCCTAATATACATACATGTTCCTGCTATGGTGCATAATATCATTTTCAATGATGGGGATAGGAACTATCTAAGGGCTCAAACAAAGACAAAAGATCTGCCTTAAAATATCACATTAAAAAGATAAAGACAAAATTTAGCTTAGCAAAGGCACGATTTTATTCCCTCCTCGGTAGGAAGTCCTAACTCGCGATGGAAAATAAACTCGTCCTCTATAAATCACTTTTGCGACCATTGATTAGCTGTGCTTTCCCAATGTATGTGTATGGGTGCCACCCATCAGAAAAACTGGGAGCACTGCAAGATATCACTAACGTCCTCAGAAACTAATTTATTCGTAAAGATCTAAAAGGCAAAATCATTTGGAACTTATTTAAAATGTAGCCATAAAATATTTGAACAAAATGGATAACAGATATTAACGAAGCCGCGAGAGAGATTCCAGTGCACGACTCTAGTATAGGAACAGACGCAGAGCAAAGCGCTATTTAGAAGCACCCTCACCTCAAGACTTTCTGAATCGCCATATAGCCTGATTTGCCCAATATAATCAAAAGGACATATCAGCAATACAGTACAATTTTATTAATATAAATTATTTCATTATCACTATAATTACTTTGAACTGAATTTAATTTCTTACCATCATTAAATTCAATTAATCATAAATAATACATTCTGATACATAAATAATATACATACATATAATATTTAAATAATACGAATAATAATCAATCCTTAGGCGCTTAGCATATCATGCCACTAAAATTTCATTCATATATGTGGAAAATAAAAAGAGAAATCACAGTCTAAAAGCTCCCTCCATTGGTCATTTGTTATTACTGAAATAATTATTGTAATTCAGGTATATAAAATAGCATGAAAAAAACACATCAAAGTGTTAATTTTTTTAAATATGGAAACAGTAAAAATATCAATTTTATTAATCTTTAATTTTTTACCTTTAAAATTTGATAATTATGTTATTTAGAATCAAAAGTGAAATGTTTTTACAGAGTCGGTATTTGGCCAAATCATTATTCGTTATATCACTAATCTCGATGTTTAAAAAAAAAAAAAACTGCTTCTAAATTCAACTCAATTTGAATTTCCGTTTATTACTATAATATACACGACATTCGAACGGAAAAAGGTTATTTTATTCCTCATCCGAGTACTTCAAAAATCGCAAACATCCGCAAATATATATGCATAAATTTGCAGATTTTTTTTTACGTCTGTTAAAACAAATCATGTTAAATAAGCAAATAATTAATGCTACAAAAAGCAATGTAAAATAATGAAAAGAAGTGCAACTTGTCTAATTCGAAGCTAATTTAGAAAATCTTTGTGTAAAAGTGAATACAGCATGAGAAAACGGTAATTTTAACTAAAAAGGGCAAAAATATCTATTTTTAAAATTTAACACTTTTAATAAAGAATACATAATGAATAAATAAACAGTGTGAAATTTTAATTAACAAAGTAATAATATTTATTGATATTTTTTAATAAACCTACTTAAAACTTAAATTTAAAATAATTCAAAAAAGGGAGAAATATTTAATTGCTGTTTTCATTGGATTCTCGAGTCAATAAAGAACCTTAAAAAGTTATTTATTCACAATCGATGAGCATACTAAGTAAGGACAAAAGCAATTTAGAAATATAAAAAAATTTACAATTTTCTTTCTTGACATTTCAGTAAGCAAAATAAATTCGAACTACAGATTATATTTAGGCATTATGCGTATAGAAAGTTTAAGGAAATAGAGAAAAAATCGAATTACTTACGAATTCGGATGAAAATTATTTGAATTAACCAAGTTGCACTGACTTCCATGAGCAGGTTTGGTGTATGCAAGTCGCACTGTACTTCATCAGCTACACTCCCGCTTTCTAGATTGAGATTTCTTTATGTTGTCTTTAAATTTACGACTGTTCAAGGATAGTGTCCATTCGAGTTTTCGTCCAGTAAGAAGTTAGGGAGTTTTGTGATGTAAAAACAACTGCATTCCCCCGATAATATATCTGTCAGTCTAGTTTCACCCCTTTTTTACACGAATGGCGAAATCCGGAGACACCATGAAATTACAGAATTCTTAAGCTGTCCTACTCGTAAAAGCTTCCTGGGTTTAAAAGAAATTATTTTGTGTAGTTATTTCCTTACGTGGTATATTTCAATGTTTCTGGACATAATAATCAAGATTTTGGAAGAGAAATGCTTACATTTTACGTAAGAGAAAGAACGTCCCCCAAAATGAGAGCCAGATATATTTTTCTAGCATTAAACGCACAGACGCACAAAAAATAAATAAATAAAGATGTTACAGAAAGATTAAAAATATATGATAATTTTTTTTAAAATCAAAAGTGAGCATTTTACAAAGTTGGTTTTAGGAGTGAATAGTTTTAGTTTTGCTAAAGAATTAAGAACTTTGGGTAATTTTACAAAGGGAAAAAAAATAAAGGGGCACTTGAAAGAAACTGTTTCACACTGACTTAATATTTGCCTCCTGTTGTGTAATAAATCGCATGAGACAAAATTGAATGATACTGCACCCTCGTACAGTTGGGTAATCAGATGAGAAAATAGTAAAAAACGCTTTTTAGAAAAAAGCGTATATGTTCACTTTTGTCAGAAAGCTCCTCATATGTAGTTCTTCAAAAATATTTAACCTTTTATTTTTAAAGAAGCTTTTTTATGACCATCTTTTCTTTTGAAATCTAGGGAATGCACATTTTTAATAGAGAAAAAGGAATATAAAAAGTTTCCAAACTTTATTTTTAAGCAATAGTTTGTTGCTGAGGTCAGCGGCATAAGATTGTGACATTTCTTAAAATTCCTGAAACAGTTTAGCATTTGAATAATGTAATTATTATTAGCAGCTAACTACTTTGCATATTTTAAGAGGATAAATTTTACACTCTCAGGATTGAAGACGTTTCAATGCAATCACTGAATGTTACTGCTAGTCAAGTTTCTTTCTGTATAAAAAAAATTGATAATAGAAAAAAAAATTATAGTAAAGTTAGAGAGAAAAGAAATTCATTCATATAAGCTTAGCAAGGAAAAGTTAAAATATGCAGCTTTTGAATGCTATCCAGTTGGCTATAATAAATGTTAGTAACCGCATAATTAAAATATATGCGCACTTGAAAAAAACTGTTTCACACTGAGTTAATATTTGTCTCCTGTTGTATAATAAATCGCATCATTATGGCTTGTACATCAAATCAACAAAATATTTATATTAAATAGTTTTTTATAAATATACGATGAAAGCTAAAATACTAAATGAATGTTATTAAAAAATTGTTAGCATCTCTCAAAGTTTCTTAAATCTATATTATAAAAAAATTAAGTAATTATTTATTCCTTTTTCATGACGTGGAAAAAATTTCATAAATTTTTTTCTTATATTTAAAAATATAAAAATGATATGCAAAATAAGCCCACAGTAAACATTAAAATTTAAACTGTCTTTTCACTTTTTTAACAATTTTTACTCAATTCTTCTATTGAATTAATGCTATTTTTTAAATTCTAAGATATTAAGAAAACGTAGTATTGATATTTTCTCTTTTAAATCATCTGAAAGAAAAAGTAATAAAGACTTAAGATAGATGAGGATATTTTAATTAAAACCTCTTTACTTTCTCACATGCGACAAAAAAAAAAAAATTCGATTGATTTTCTACGTTAGAGTCCCCGAATACGAAAAAAACCTTTTTTGGAATTATATATGTCTGTCGCTCCGTCCGTCTGTAAACACACACCGATTTCGGTGTGTAGTCATTTTGTCGGCAATATCGACTTGCCGTGGTCTCCGATTTCAGGGTAATAATACTCGGCAGTTTAGGCCTTGTGTCCAAGAACTCGCAGGGAGATGACACTTTTATTAGGGAGTACTCTAGAAAGTCTATGGAAGAACACTACCGCTATTTACAGATGGGTAATGGAAATTTTCATTTCGGGATCTACAAAACAGTGACATCTCATTTCTTTCATTGCTCTTGAAATTTTATCTTTATTTAGTTTACTACAGAAGGGAAAGCTGGTGATAAGGGCAGGGAAAGATTTTATTGAGGAAGTGTTATGTGTCTGTGGGATCCGCATGCCAGTACTTTGCCCCCTGGCACGGCCTGGCTCTCCGCAGCTTTGCATTCATCTCTGTGAATGGAAAATTGTACACAATGAACGAAGCAAGAGTTTCTTTCTCTCAGGAATCATATTCCTACCCTTCTGATACGGAGTGTTAGAAGGGGACGTGGTCATTTCTAACCAAAACTCAAAAGACGAGGCAATGGACTGTGCAACTGGTTTTTATTACTAAACATAATTCTCTGTGACCAACGCAAACTCAATGGCTCAAGCGAGCCTCACACGACGTGCGTTGATCACAGTCAAATTCACACTGAAAAAGATACTAAAAACACAAGATACACACACAGAAAAGACCGCTAGAGGGCGTGACAACTGTTATGAGGAGTTAGGCCGGGTAAGGCCGTAACATACCGGGGGCCTTGACACACTGTTTTAAAGCAAATACTAAAATTTGATATTTCAAAATCAAATACACAATTAATTATCTCAAGTTAAAAATGTGATAATCATTTTCCATAAAATTAAAATATTTGCAAATACGCGACTAATTCAAATACTAATAAAATGAAATAAATAAAATGCATAGGAATGCTACTTAAATTAAAATTAATTAATTACTACTTAAAAATTGTCAAAAATTCAAATATGCAATTTTAGGAAATGAAAGGTTAAATGTTTGGTATTAATTAGGATTCATAAAAATTACTACCATTCACATTACAATAAGATATAGCTATCATGCACATTGCTAAAGGAAAGGTAAATATAAAAATATTCAAAATGAGTGTTTTACCGTGCATGCAATTAAATGGATTAATCCTCTCTCTCTCTCTCTCTCTCTCTCTCTCTCTATATATATATATATATATATATATATATATATAACTCGTTTTATTTTTCTAAAATAATCAATGAATCAAAATGCAATTTTCACAACAGATGAAAAGACGCCTTATTACATTCAGGAACATATTAGCTAAATAAATTTAAAGAATCAAAATTTTAAGTCAATTTAAATTCAGTTCTCAATTGGCAAAACACTAAGTTTGTGAATAGGTCTTTTTAATAGTCCTTTGGCAGTTTTAACTAACACCACACGAACTTTATCATCAGCACTAGGATAAACTTCAGTCACTCGACCTAATTTCCAATGTAAAGGGGGAATGTTATCATCTTTAAGAAGCACTAAATCATACAATTTAACATTTTGCTGTGATTTTTGCCATTTGTTGCGACGTTGAAGACTGGTGTTATACTCACTGGACCACCGTTTCCAAAAACTCTGAAATAATTGCTGGGTAAGTTTCCAGCGTTTTAAACTCGAAATTTTCTCATCTAATAAATTTTCCTCGGGTATTGTAGTTAATGCAGTTCCTATGATGAAATGACCAGGTGTAAGAACAGAATGTTCTGAAGGATCCTCAGAAATTGGGCACAACGGACGCGAATTTAAACAAGCTTCTATCTGAATTATCAAAGTTAAAAATTCTTCATAGGTTAGGATTTGCTTATCTATTGACCTTTTCAGATGAAGCTTAGCCGATTTAATTGCTGCTTCCCACAGTCCTCCAAAATGGGGTGCAGTTGGTGGATTGAATTTCCATCTGATACTTTCTTCCATGAAAAACTTGTTAACTGGCTCATCCTTCCTTAAAGAAGCCACAACTCTTCTCAGTTCCCTATCTGCAGCAATAAAATTCGTACCGCAATCAGAGTAGATTTCTGCGGATTTTCTCCTGTTGTAAAACAGACGAAAACACAGATGTAACATTTCATTCTCTGCGTCCCTCGACCCCTGTGGGGTTTGATGAGGAATGGGCCGGCGTAGTCTGCCCCCACTCTGGAAAACACCCGGGAAGTTGAACTCTTGACCTCAGAAGATCAGCCATAAATTGGTTCGCAGTTTGACCTTTTTGGTGGAAGCACTTCACACATTTCCAAATAATGTGCCGGACAATTGACCGCGCACTGGTAATCCAATACTCCTTCCTGATTATGGAGAGAAGTAATGTAGGGCCAGAGTGGAGGTATTTTTCATGAAAATATCTCACTATCATTTCTGTCAGACGATGATTTTTTGGTCAGAGAATCGAAAATTTTTGATTCATGGAAATACTCGCGTTTTTCAACCGACCTCCTACACGGATGAGTCCGTTTTCATCCATAAAGGGACTTAGTGAAATTATTTTGCTCTTAGAATTCAGACGCTTTCCCTTTCTGAAAAGATTTAGTTCGCTTGCAAGTTCTTGATTTTGAAAAATCTTCACGAGCGCATTTCTAGCACATTTAATCTCTAACGTTGTAAGAAATCCTTTAGTTTTATTTGACGGAGATCTGGCATTATGAAGGAATCTAAAGCACCTCGCAACAATTCGTAAGAGTTTTGCAAACGATGAATATTTATCGATAATGGAAAGTTCTAATGGAACAATCCCTACAGCTCAAGTCGTTTTCTTACGTTCTTCTATCAGAGCATCTTCGCAAAAGAGATGTTATTTTAATATATCGATAGTATTTTCACAAAGCCATGATGGGCCTGCCCATAAACTATGCGATTTAAGCTCAGAGGATAGAATTCCTCTAGACGCACAATCAGCAGGATTTTCTTTACCTCTGATGTGATTCCAAACTTCAGACGGCAAAATTGATTGAATCTCTGACACTCGATTAGCAACGAAGGTTTTCCAAGGAGATTACACGGATTGTAGCCATGACAAAACTATCATTGAATCTGTCCAAGCGTAAGTTGAATCGATTTGGATTTTAAGGGAATTACGCATTGTTTGAACAAGATGAGATAACAATACAGCTGAACACAATTCTAATCGCGGTATGGATACGATTTTTAACGGTGCTACTCTGGTTTTGGATGTCAAAAGCTTAACTGAAATCGATGAATCATTAATTGATTTAAGATAGATGACTGCAGCATATGCCTTTTCTGATGCATCACAGAATGCATGCAGTTCGATTTTAGTGGCATTTGGCAAAAGCACTCTTCTAGGAATACGTATTGATTTAAGATAGTGTAATTGATCTCTAAACACTGTCCATTTTTTATTAATTTCTTCAGGAACAGGATCATCCCACGAAATTTGGAAAGTCCAAATGCTCTGAATAAGAATTTTTGCACCAATTATGAAGGGAGCTAACCAACCTAATGGATTGAAAATTTTTGAAACGGAAGATAGAATCATGCGTTTTGTTGGAAGATCGCTATCATTAGAAATTTCAAAGTTACAACAGAATTCATCCAGAGTAGGTTCCCATTCCAAACCTAGAATCTTAATTGATTTTGCATCAATTATCTCACAAGAATTTTTTAAATCCTCAGTTTTTTTATGGCTCTTTCTAAGACCGACTTCTCGTTACTACATCATTTATGCAATTTGAAACCTTCAGATCATAATAACTCTTGCAATTCGGGAATTAATTTTTCTGATTCTTCTAAAGTATCAGCTCCAAATAAAACATCATCGACATAACAATTATGCAACAATACTTCCGAAGCTTTCGGAAAATTAGAACTTTCATCAATAGCTAATTGCTTTAGAACACGTGTGGCCAAATAAGAGGCAGAAGCAGTTCCATAAGTAACAGTACACAAACGATAAGTTTTAATAGGTGATGACGGGTTATCTCTCCAAAGAATTTTTTGAAAATTGCGATCCTCATTTTCAATGTTAACTTGACGATACATTTTTTGCAAATCACTCGTAACTGCAATGCTATGACTCCTAAATCTCAAAAGAATTGCAGATAGATCATCCTGATTCTTAGGACCAATCATTAAAGTATCATTATGAGATACTCCAGATGAGGATTTAGCACTAGCATTAAATACTACACGTAAACGAGTAGTGAGACTTGACTCCTTAATAACATGATGATGTGGAATATAAAAATGTTCATTTTTTACATCTACACTATTTTCATTTACTTCCTCCATGTGTCCAAGGGACAAATATTCTGACATAAAGTCCTTATACTGCTGATATACATTTGGAATTTTTAACAGCTTTTTCTCTAAATTGAGAAACTGACGAAAAGCTAATCCATTTGAGTCACCTTATTCCTGTCTCTCAGCTTTGAATGGTAATTTTACCGAATAACGTCCTTTATCATTACGTGCATAATTTTCTATAAAATGCTTTTCACACAAATTTTCTTCTTTCGTGAAAGAAGACGACGTTGGGATCTGCTCTAGCACCCAAAAGGATTGAATAAGCTCTTTAGTGTTTACACTTAAGTAACTCACTGAAGTTTCTTCCAGGTCTTCTACGGGAAATGCAGTAGAACCTGCAATAACCCATCACAGTTTTGTACTCAAGGCAAAGAGGGAAGTCTTTCATCCCTTTTTATTGTTTCACCTTTCATCAAAGACGGAAACACGTTGACACCTAATAAAACATCCATCTCTGAAGCATTGTGGAAGTTAGCATCAGCTAACAGAAGATCGGAAAAGCTGTCCTTTAAACTTTGAGGAAGATTTATCGTTGGGATATTGACGCTTATTTTCTCTGTCAAGAATGCACTAGTTTTAACATGGAATTTTTGATTGAAGTGTGAAGTGAACGTAAAATCAATTTCTCCACTAGCAACAGTTTCTGCTGCACCAAGACATGAAACGGATATGGATTTATTTTTGACGTTTAGACCTAATTTTTTAACTAACGAACGTTTAATGTAACTTTTTTGAGAGGCACTGTCTAAAATATATATAGCAGAAACAAGCTGATTTTTTTAAATTTAGAATGTTGACAACGGCAGTACAAAGAAGCATGTTAGTATTTTGTTTCTCCTTCACTAAGTTATTCGCACAAATTGAAGTAGATGGAACCATATTACTCGTGGTTGGTTCAAAACTCGGAACAAATACTTCAGCCTGAGGAGAAAGTCCTTGATTTTGTACACTTATAAGTTGCGATCAATGTGCAATAAGGTATTATGTCTTTTCTGACAATGTTTACACGATGAAGTACTTTTACAATTTTTTAACCATATGAAGGTGTGAGAGACAAGCGAAACACAAATGTTTAGATTTGACAAATCCTACTCGTTGATCTACGTGCAAATTCAAGAATTTAGAGCATTTTTGCAAGGTATGATCTTCGTTACAATATACACATTTGAAATTGTACAATAAAGACTTTTATAAGACTTTTGGTATTTATTGCTGCTAGGTTTACTATGTTGTAGTGTCCTAGCGTGATCTTTTAAGAATTCTATTAAGTTGCTAAGCTTTGGAATTTCATCTTTCTTCAGTTGACGTTCGAACCACATTTTTGAGGAATTATCTAATTTTTATAGTATTATATACAATATTAAGGTATCACTGAAATTTTCTACATTTTGCTTTAAAATATCTAAACTACTAAAACTACGAATTATTTCATTGATATTGTCCACTAAGTTTAACAATGCAGCTGTCGATTCTGACTGGATCTGCTGAAGGCTCATGAGTCGCTTTATAAGAGCAAATACTTGTTCACGTTTATTAGAATACCTTTCCTCAAGAAGGTTCCAAGCAATTTTATAATTACTATCCGAGACTGGAATGCTTTGAATAATTTTGAATGCTTCATACTTTAAGGATAATTTTAGATAAGTTAAATGTTGTGGATCACTGAGAGATGAGTTGTTGTTAACTGCTGCATTGAACAAGTCCTTGAAAGTTATCCACTCATTAATATTCCCAGTAAACGTAGGTAAAGATAATTTAGGCAATTTAACACTATCTCTAACTTCTGTTTTTGAACTACTACAATTGGATGTTTTGAATTTACGTACAACAGTTAGGTATATCTCATCAATATTTTCTAATATGGACTCTTGTTCTCCAACATAAGAGTCTATTACTGTTTCATCACATGCATTGTAAATAGCGTCAAATACGTCTTCAAACTTTTTCTTTAACTCTTTGCATTTATCAACAATTAGGTCACCTTCTGATTTATTAATTTTTTCAAAATCTATTTTCTCTTTAAATTTTGTCAGCTGAGCCTTTAAGACTCTTTTTTTCGTTAAAAAGTCTTTTAATTCATCTCCAGCCATAGTTTAAGTTTCAAAAAGTCTCTTACCTCAGATGGTAAAGGCAGAATTCCCGACGTTATCAGTAAGCAATCTCCCGCACTGAGGGGCACTGAACTCTCCCCGTATTGAGTAAGGGGTTTTCTTGACGGCACTTAATTCGGACGCTAACATATGTCAGCTGCAACAAACAAACCTTCGCTTTCACTGAACGCTCCGGGTCGCTAGGACCATAAAATGTTACGGAGTGTGAAAAGGGGACGTGGTCATTTTTAACCAAGACTCAAAAGACGAAGCAATGGACTGTAACTGGTTTTTATTACTAAATATAAATCTCCGTAACCAACGCAAACTCAATAGCTCAAGCGAGCCTCACACGACGTGCGCTAATCACAGTCAAATTCACACTAAAAAAAAAACTAAAAACAAGGGTTGCCTGATCTCAATAGCAAAATAAGACCAAACCTTCTTAAAAATAAGGCCAAAAAAGGCCAAATTTGACAAATTGATTGAAAACGTCATTTGCTATTAGAAAAACAGCTATCCTTCATGAAAACGAATCCCGCTGGATAGACATAAGTTGAATGTTCTATTATTAAACTAAAATTTAAGTGAAAGAAATTTAAAACACCTTTGTTCTATTCAGGAGCTATTTCGTTTCACAGCTCATTATATATCATTTGAAATGTGTATTATCAAAAATTTAGTAAAAAACAATAGAAAAAGTAATTAAAAATTGTTCTAAAAGTCAATAACGAAAATAAAGCCAAAAAAGGCCAACATTGAATTTAATTCCAAATGAAAATTCTTCCATAATTTGGCCTTAAAAATGCCAATATGGCAGCCCTGCTAAAAACACAAGATACACATACAGAAAAGACCGCTAGAGGGCGTGACAACTGTTATGAGGAGTTAGGCTGGGTAAGGCCGTAAAACCTTCCCACCCTTTTGCTTCTTAGTTCGGGAACGCTGAGAACGGGAAGGGACAGAATTATCGGATCTCTTCCATGTACTTGCCTTGACCACTTTTCCTGCTTTGCTTGTTGATTGCTAGTTACTTTCAGAATCGTGTAAAAATGAGTCGAAAATGTCATCTTAAAAAGTTGAAACAATAGTCAATAACTGACTTTTTAAACCTTGAGTAACAGGTAAATAAATTTATTATTTTATATATTACATAGAATTTGTTTATTTCTTCTCTAAACTTAAAACTTTTATTATTTTCAGATTTCTAAAAACTGTAATAGTTTATCTTTTACTTCATAGCTTGGTAATTGCAGTCTAGATGGAGCCGCTATTTTAAAGGTTAACACGAAAAATTTTGGTGGTCACGCCGATTTCGTGTTAACGAGATTTGACTGCATTCTTTTTATATTTTCAAATCTAAGAAAACATTTATAAATTATTCTAAAATTTTTTTTCGTAGTAAGAGAGGAATTTATAATTATTTAAATTCTCTCGGAATTAAATTAACCAAAATACATATACTGAAAACCTCGAGAGACACTTAAAATGTTTTAATCAATTTAATTTTGTACATTAACTTTAATCATAATATATATCGATAAAAAAATATTTGTTTTGTATAAAAATTTTAGTAATTTGATATGAAAACCATTTGGGTTCTATTTGTTTTACAACAGAGGAACAAATATTATTAATTCAGTTTGAGGCAGTTTCTTTAAAGTTATTAGAAGAGTGAACATATGTTTTAATTATGCGATAACTACCATTTATTACAGCCAATTGAATAACTCTGAAAAGTTGAACATTTCAACTTTTTCCCTGTTGTACTTAATCTGTATGAGTTAGATATTTCCGCACGAACTTTGCTGTACAAATTTTCTTCTATTAGTGATTTTTTAATTCAACAAGAAATTAGATTAGGAATAAAGTTGTAGGAAATGCGCAAATATATTTAGCAATGAAACATCATCATTCTTGAGATTCTTTATATTAGCCTCTGTAAATATGTATAGTTGTTACATTTTAAAAATTACATTATTTAAGTCGTAAATTGTTTCAAGATTTTTATGAACTGTCACGGTGTTAAATCGTTGACGTGAACAGTAATCCATCACTTGAAAAAAGTTTAGTAACTTTTTAATTTTTTTTCTCTACTAAAAATATATATGAATTCCTAATACTAATATGCAAATACTGATAAGTAAAGTATTAAGTAAGTTTATTAAAATTATTAAACTTTTAACAATAAATATTATTAATTTCTTTATCAAAATTTCATATTGTTTATTTATTCATTATGTATTATTTCTTAAAACTTAAATATATCGGGGTAATCCAAAATTGTTTCAAACTGGGCCCCGCAATTCCTAAGGCATGTGTGGTATAGATTTTATTTTTGACTGCCAAGAAATTCTGGTTTCATGACAAAGATTTCAATATATTTGGCCAATTATTGATTTTAAAAGTATTTCCTGACTTTTGGATCCCACCAACATGCACTTGAGCGTTTCTTCTGCATTTTCACAGATTTCGAAATAAATAACCATTATTTTTTATTCATACCAAAAATAAAACATTTCTAAAGATGTTATTGAACGAAACTGAGTTGTCCATTTTTACTGCAGATTTTAGCATAATTCGAAATGTGTCAAATTTATAAAACACATTTGCAGTGCGAAAAGGTACGCTACTAGCGATACATTTCATCTCCAGCGATCATTAACTAGTAAATAAAACTTTCGAACTCCTGCCTTATATTGATTTATAGAAAGGAGCTCTAAGTTGCAGCCTTTCAAACAGTGGCGTGGCAAGGGGCGCCAATCTTAGAGGGCGCGGTTGGGACAAATTATAAGTGAGTTCGTGTCAATTTTGAAAATCAAATTTGAGGAGAGGTTTCAAATACGGTACGGTACAACCCCGGTTAACAGAAGGGGAAGCCTTTTCGAAGAGCGATTTTTGCGGTTAAGCTATGAACATCTGTTGCTATATTGTATCAAATTACAGCAAGCAATTCTAAAATAATTTTAAGGTGACATACGACTATTAAACCTCGAAAATTTTCGATTTTATGCAAAAAAATTATAATATTTTCCTGTCTTTTCTGAACAATTTAAAACAATCCGCGTTAAAAAATTCCCATAATTATGAAAGTTATGAAGGAAAATGTATCAGCTCTTCAACATAAACATTGAATATGGCCATATCTTTAAAGCGCTATATCTGAAAATGTGGTGTTTTTTCATATTGCACGCACGATATCTCAAGAACTATTGAATATTTTTTCGTAAAATTTTTGCCGAACATGTATTTTGCTATGTTCTACAAATTGAACCACATTTTTGTACATATTTCTCCAAAGAAGGTTTCTGGGGAGTTAGAAATAGTTAAAATTTTAACTATTTTTATTTTAAATTGGTACATAAAATAGAAATTAAAATTAAATGTTAATAAATTGTGGTTCAGTTTCTTAAACAGTCTGTTTGGATTACTTAGATACCCAGAATATTGTGTTTATATAAATATTTTATTCGTAATCATGCGCGCAAGGTGACTTCCTCATTTTTTCTCCAAAACTTATACCCATATTTATTACTATCTAAAATAAATACATACGAATATAAGGTTTTTGAAAATGTGTGTACTATAAGAGAAAGAACAGATATTTTTCTAGAGAAAAAAGTGAATTTGTGAATTGCATTGTTTCAGAGATATAATGTATCGAATTTGACAGTTTTCCACCATTTTTTCGAGGTTTAAGAGTCGTATGTCCCCTTAAACGAATTCAAAACTCTCTTCATAGGCTACACTTATGTTCTTTATTAAAGTTAACCCTCCATCGGGCGCAATGCGCCTGACAGTCGCAGGTTAACAATATCATAATTAGCATTGTTAATACCCAATAATTTTAATTTTAGCATTCTTAAATTAATCACTGACCTTCTCGGGGAGGCTTAAAAGAAAAAAGTGTGTATATCATTGCAAAAAGATCTCGCCTTCGCGATTATTTCCGTGCAGTACAGCACGTGTTTTTTTGGATTTGCGATTTCAGATACATTTTGGATAACCCGGGTTTCGGTTAACCGGGGTTTTACTGTAATATCGTATTGCCTCGGGCCCCATTCACCTTTGCTGAGCCACTGACGGGTAGAAAAGTTACATTATGAGCCGGCTCCACTCACCCTTGCCACTAGGCACTTACTGACTCCGGAGAGAGGGGTTGCTTATTTTAATCTCTTGAGGATAGTTCAGAGGGTAAATAAGAGCAGTGGACTTTGATTAAATAAATTTATTAGAAACATAAACGATCAAGGCACAATTTAAAATAAAATCTTAAAGTAGTAACGTTTTAATTTCCAAAGAGGATGCGACTGTCGCTCAAAGCGATCAAAAACGAGAATGATCACAGCCGATAGTTGGCGAATGACTCATGAACTCTGAATGCAAAAGGACGCCAAACTGCACCGCCAATGGGAGAACGCATAGGCGTTAACCCCTTCGGCACGAGCGCCGCATATGTGCGTTTCAGCTTGACTCATCTCAGGGCCGAGCGCTGCTTCCTTGCGTTAAGGCGAAATTGCTGCTGTGGGCCGAGAGCCGCATCTATGCGTTTGGCTTTTGGAACAAAATGTTTTCTATCAGATGGCGTTACTATATTCCATGTTTCATTCAAAAGATTGGTTGTAGTATTAGTATTTAGTATTTCTCTCTCCGAGGTCAGATTGTAGTCGGCCACGTGTCTGTGAATCATTCTATTAAAATTATTTGATTTTTGAGAGTATAAACAGAAACACGTGCTGGAGAGTGTAAATAGAAGCATGTGTTCAAGAGCTAATTAACTCGTTTTGGAGTGATTGTTTACAGTTTCTCCTCTCGCTTGGGTTGGGATTTTATGTTAGATATTCTATCAAGGGTTTTTATGCCTCTCTGTTTTATTTTTGCAGTTATTGCTGAAAGAACGCGTTAACTTTCGAGGAGGAAATTTGTAAATTTTTAAATGACAAATCTATGGATTTTCCGACTATAGCGATAAAGCAATAAATTATTAGAGTTCTTTAGATAGTTATGAATCTTCATATTCTGAATTAGAAGATTATAGTACTAATATATCGATTCCAATTCCGTCATGTCAGTGGAGTCCTAAAATAGAAGATTTTTCAGAAGGCTTTGAAGAGTTAATTATTCAGACATGACACATTTCCGCGGAAACGCGGATTTCCGCTTTTTCGGCATCGAATTTAATCATTCTTGGGATCGATGCAAATCTGCATTAAAATTTTTATTAATGTGTTGGGGGGAGGGGGTGCTCATGCAAATAAATGAATGCATGTGAAAATTTTACATATGGTTCTAAAGCGAAAGAATTTCGAACTCATAAGATATTGCGTAATTCTGCCGAAAGTTATGTATCGTCCGAGTTGTGTATCGGCGTTTTGCCGCGCTTTGGGGGTCAAAGTTTAGCATTGGGAGGAATGCCTGAAGGTTGCATTATTTTCTTTCTCGTTTTGTCCAATCGTCTTTCGTTTCATCCAATCAGAATTCATTCCGAATACTGATTGGATGAAAGGAAATCATCCAATCAGAATTCATTCCGAATACTGATTGGATGAAAGGAAATCATCCACAAATTTCTTCCGATCCGAATTTCGTGAGAAAAAGAGATCGTTAGCTCTCCGCGAAGGAAGCCATTTTATTTTCACTTTCTTTTTAACAATCTTTTCTTCGTTTTTGTTAGTTATTTCGATTTCATTTTTGTTAGTTTTCGTTCCCTAACTTTTGTCTATCAACATAGACATGACACATTTGTACGGATTTCAGCGTTTCCGGCATCGAATTTTATCATTCTTGGGATCGATGTAAATCTGCATTAAAATTTTTGGTAATGCGTTGGAGGGAGGGGGAAGGTTGCACATGACGTGAATAGCACGCAAACAAAAACTGCTCGCCGTGTGCACATTCAAAATAATGTCAGATTTGATAGATAAAAGGTCAGGAAGAATATATATTGGAACATATTCTTCAATTTAAAGTGTTAAATACAAAATGATGAGCAAAGAGCAGTCTGCTGTTGAATATTTTAGAAAAAAGATTTTTTTTGTGTGATGCTATTGATAGTAACATGTGCAAAAATTTAAAGTCATCAGGCAAATGGTGCTAGGAGGAACTTGATAGTGAGAAAATAGCAATGAGAAAAAATAAAGAAAAACCCTCGATCAAGGAAAGGGAGCAAAATTTGGAAAATGGAGGAAAATAGCAGATTGAAGCATAAAAGAAAGCTTGAACTGTTATCTCAAAAAACGAGAAACAAAAGTCTAAATAATTATGTACAATCAAAAAAGTTTTTAAGTGGCCATATTTTTTAGTGAGATAATTTTTACCATAGTTTTTATTTTAACAAAACTTTACACGTAATTCATTTTTTATCCATTAATTTTCTTTTAAATAATAATTCTACAATATTTTTCATATCTCAAGCACTTTTTGTATAAATTTATTCATTTATTCTTCAATTAATCATACTTATTTTACTTCTCAGTGTTTCGATTCCGTATTTATAAAGTTCAGCTTTTTTTGTTCCAAGCCTGTGTCATGTCTGATTATTACAATTTTCTTGAAGTATTTTATAATATTGAATGTAAATATTTATTTTTTCCTATATTTTCGAATTTTGCATCAATAATCTAGTGTTTATTTAGGTACTTTCAATTATAGGGAAATACACTATATTTTTATTTTTTATTATTAAAAATCAAGTATTTTAATTAAACTTTCTTTATGATTTAGAATATGATATCATTTACCGCATATTTAAAAATGGTTTCATTTCTATGTAAAGGACACTTTTTATGCATTATTATGTAACGCGTACTTCTGACGAAATTTAATGCGTGTTAGGCTTAGCGGGAGAAAATGCTTCGGTCGGTGGGCACAGACTGCGCTTGCCAGCTGTTGTCCTGTGCGCACGCTTCCTTCAGCGGGCGTCCGTCCCGAAGGGGTTAACAATCTTTAATTGGAAGTGTGTTATGCTTGCAGTGGCGTAGTAACTGGGTGACAAGGGTCAGTATGGACAGACCGGGCGCCAATCTTAGAGGTGATACAAAAATATATTTGCGTATTGGTCACTTTTTTTTAGCTAAATATGATGAGGGGGCGAAAAAATAATAATTCGCCCCGGGTGCCACTTTCTCTCGCTACGCCACTGCTTTCAAAGCTGGGGCATTCTTTTCTAATCGTCCGGTATGTGAGAGTTATTCTCGTTACTACAAAGCGCTCTAGATCCACTGGTGTATTCTCAAGATAAATAGTGCCGAAACGCTTTAACTCCTGGGCAGTGGCGGCTCGTCCATTAGGGCTGCAGAGCTGCAGCCCCCTGAAATTATTTTAACAGCTTGTATTTCCGTTCTTATTCTAATTGGCTTACTTTTTCACTTTGAGAATTCAACGATCAACGAAAATGACAAAAAAAATGTAAAAGGAAGACGGAAAATCGATCAAAAATTAAGAGAGAGACAGACCAGAGCTGCATAGAGTCTTGCTCCTCCTAAGGGATGAAAATTCGCGCTCTGAGAAACGCGCAGCGCTCAGTCGGAAGAAAAAGCAACCCTTTCTCAGTTTAAAAAAAGTCTTTGAGCTGCGTTTTCCACAGCTCTCGTTTCGTGCGACTTCCGATTTTGCCTTCCTCATTTGGCTTTTCTTCGCTTTCTCTCAGTAATCCAGTCATTAAGAACTTTTTTAAATCAAATTCTGAAGGAATTGAAATTTTTTGCTCCTTTATGTATTTTATGGTGCTGATTACGAATCTGAGGTTTGACACCAAACTTTTTTGTTGGAATTTTAGTTATGGCCAAAAAGCATGAAAAATGTTTTCCCAGATTGTGCTTATAACTCAAAAACTATCAATTTTTATTATATCATCATTATACACCAAAATAATCAGCACAAAATTTACTACAACTTAGGTCAATACAACTTTTGCAGCACTACTTGTTTCTGAGCTGACAGGCTGCCACTGCCTCTGGGAAACAAAAATCGCACTGTTTTAAGAGGGTTTTTACAAGTTTTCTTCTTTATTTCACGTAAAAAAGCAATGCTGGAACAGCGTTTCGGTTACATTACATCCCTGTATAGATCTGTTTTAATTTTTGAATAATTTGACGATTTTCAGTAGCTCCGAGTTTAAAATTGCATTAATTATTTTATGTTATTTAGATTTCGAAGTTGCATTGGGAGGAACCTTGATGGATGGTTAAATTCGACAGTGAGAACGCCTCCAGAGTCGACACATCTTTACGATGGAAAATGAGCGATAAGAAGGTTGGACCGTTTCCACAGATTTAGACTTCAACCTACGACATATCTAGGATAGAATACAGCACTAGGAGATTGAAAAGAAAAATTCCTATAATAGATGTGTAAAATAGTTTTGATTTACACTTCTCTTTTTAATGCTTATTGATATACATTTCTGAATATTTTTATACGAAAAAGAGAAATTTTGTGCTAATGACTCATGTAATTAAGCATATTCCCAGCAAACAAACTAAAACTCATCTTTTGATAAAACCAAAGGACAAATCTGCAATATATTTCGCAAGTGTGTTATCCTGTAATTATTTTCATATTGCAGTGTGTTATCCTGTATGTATTTATATTTAGTAAGAAATATAGTTTGTTAAAACCATTGAAATGTCTTTAACAAACTGGAAAAAAGGGAAGTTTCGTGCTTGTGTCTAATGAACTAGAGATTTTTCAGGACGAATTCTTTTAAAAAGGCATTTTCTTATTACTTACTCAATGGAGAAGCCGTATGCCTGTGACATTTGTAATAGAACATTTTCCCAAAAGCCAAATTTAAAAGCACATTTACGGACGCATGCAAAAGAGAAACCGTATGCATGTGACGTGTGTAGTAAA
>BGPR01021259.1:0-26724 GCA_013235015.1 Araneus ventricosus
TAAAATATATATGAGATATAAAGGTTTTAATAGTTTTCATTTGAAGCAAAGCATTTCTGTAGTAAACTCCATTCATTTAAACTGCGAACGTTCTGCAATGACATCTCTTTAGACTATATTTAAAACTACTATAAGGCCCGCAGTTGCATTCTGGAAGTAAAAATAAATCATTGCCAATTCTTAAGAATTCTCGATTGATAACATTTCAAGCTTCAGCATCTAAAATTCTCTGGCAACATTTTCATAACATAAGATTCAATAATTAGAAGAAAGAATGGAAATCTATTGCTTTCTTTTAACATTAGTAAATTTGGAAATACGATAGTTGACTTACATTCACATTTTCCGTTCTTTTCTGCGTAATTCACATCGCAAGTACACCTCTTTATCCCGGATTCAAGAATACACGTCCCGTACGGACCGCAATCACATTCTATGGAATATGAATCATTGCGTTCAATAATAAAATGCAACATGTTATAATGAATTACATCTAAAATCTTATAAAATTTATTAATGTGCTCTTAAATATAATTATCCTAAGAGTCAGAAAATGAAATGAGAATAGTAATACTGGTTACATGGAGGATTTTGCAACTCTAAAAATAGGATATTTATGTAAGAAAGAAGAATTATGAGATTGTGCGTTCTGGAAGGAAAAAAATATTATCTTTTACTTTATGAAGATGAGTGTTTAGACGAGAAAAGTAGTGAGCTCAATAATATGTATTCGATACGAAGTTTTTTTTTATTTTTTTGAATACAAAGAACAGAAAGTATTGCAATTTTGAAAAAAATTCAACCTGAACATATTGACAAGACTCTACGATTTATACATCCGTGGGTCGGAAAAACTCGTTTTGGGAATTATGCCAGTTCATGAATGTGTTAAATCAAAGAGAAATGGGGAAGAAAGTTTCAATTTGATAGCCTTCCTTGCAAATTTTTTCTCTTAACATTAATTAAATTTGCTTCAATTTATTTAAAGTAAAATTACAAATTAAATTCAAGTTAACTGAAATTCTGATAAGGAGTTTCTGAGAAATCATGCTGTTCTCCGAAAACACCCCGCAGTTACCAGTTGCCATATTGTAATGAAAAGAATTTGTTTTTTGTGATATTTCCATCTTAGTATGTTTTATATTGTAAATCTGTTTTACTCGCCATTCAGGCAAATATATTATTTATTTTGAAAAATAACAATAAATGCAGCATCTGTAATAGAATTACGCTCCGGAATTGGAAACGCTCAGGAATTTGGTTTCATGCCAAAGATATTCAGACAGTCTGTCTACAATTTAGCATACACTACATAAGGGATATTGTTTTGATTCTGTGGTGATTCAATACCAAATAGAAGTTACGACAGGGTATTTTTAGCTGTGTTTAGCAGTTTCTTTTTCTTATTTTATGTTAATTTATCGACTCGGGAATCCGTTAATATTAAATAGAAGTTATACTAGAATTAATTTATTTTTTCACTTCTTGCAGATCTTTACTTTCGTTAAAAAGTTTCTTCCTTTTTTCGACTGAATTTTGGAATTGAATATTTATATATTTTTCAAAAAGAAGGTAAGTGTCAATTTTTTCATTATTTCTGTTGTTCAGGCTTTTTACATTTCTTAAACTCTCTGACAATATGCATGAAATTTTCTACTACAACTTCCGTTAATAAATCTGTTACAATCAGATCTGAGATATTTTTGGCAAACTAAAAGCCTGTCTTAGACTTTCACAAATCTTCTGGTTATAATAATAATACTGCTAATAAGAAGTGGAGCAAATTCTTTTAGTTTCATTGTACGGCAAACATACAGGAGAAAGTGTAATTAATCATTAATTGATTTTTTAATAATTTAAAGTAATCATTATTATGTTATAAACATTCGTTCACGATATTAAAATAACTTACCATAACAATGTCCATTGTATCGAGCATACCCTGAAAAACAATAACAGATTTTGTCACCAGACGAATCCAAGTGGCATGAACCTCCTAAGCCACAATCACAGGCTGAAAAAATATAAAAGGAGAGAATAATATATTCTGAATTAAAAGCGATCAATTATTGCTACATTTAAAATATTTTTGTATTAGGATATAATAGTAAATATCGCATATATTCAAGCTGCCAAATTGAACGGTTCCCTGTCAGTTTATAGAAACCATATTGAGTCAGAAAACTTTTAACTGCTTCAAATTATTATATCATTTAGAATTCTACTTCATCTAACTTAATAGTTCCTTAACTTAAAATTTAATACTATAAAACTTCTCGTCTAATCCACTAAAGCCTAATAAAAAAATTGAAATCTTTGTTGGCAAGCCGGAAGGAAGCCGATATATGAAAAAGAAAATTTCACACCATCCGCTATTCTCACAGCAAATATCATAAGTGTTTGTACTATGAAGATAAAAGAATGGAAAGAATAATTCTTTTGGTGAGAGCTTTCCGACGAAATGTCGCATGCTTAGCTTGTAAAGCTGTGAAAGTTAGGTGTTGAAAATTGGGTTTCAAACTCTAACATCTAAGGAATTCCATTTATCGAAAGGTTTTAAAACACGAAATTTGCTCGCTATGATTGGCGATAACTCGACTAATTGGAAATAGCATTTTACTAACTTCTCATCTAATCCACAAAAGCATAATAAAAGAAGAAAGAATTCCTTGTTGGGAAGACGGAAGGCAAATCCTTCAGAAGGAAGCCGATATCAGAAAAAGAAAATTTCACACCATCCGCTATTCTCACATCTAATGTCATAAGGTTTGCACTATGAAGATGAAAGAACGTAAAGAATAATTATTTTGGTGAGAGCTTTCCGACGAGATATCGCACACTTAGCTTGAAAAGCAGTGAAAGTTAGGTGTTGAAAATTGGGTTTCAAACTCTAACATCTAAGGAATTCCATTTATCGAAAGGTTTTAAAACACGAAATTTGCTCGCTATGATTGGCGATAACTCGACTAATTGGAAATATCATTTTATCTAGAATTGTTAGATATTTATAAAGGAATGAATATTTGAAGTCCCCTATTTCCACCACCTTTTAGCTGGATGGTCCGTCTACGAACTCATTCGAGAGTTTCACCCTTCCTACGATATAACACTCGACTTTAGTTGAAATAAATCCTAGATTCCTCTGGGTTTCGCATTCGCAAAGTAACAGGAGAAAGGTATTTTATTTAGTGTATATATTTTTCGTATAAATAAATGTTAAAATTAATCGAGCATTTAAATATAATAAGCAACTTGGCAGATTGATTTTTAACTATAATAAAGTAAAAGAAAGTAGCGACATAGATAATTTTCATTGTGAAGATTATAACAATTTTATAAATTTACAACATGGACATGCAATTATTGGAGATTTGGGCATCATAAAAGATTTCTCAATAAGAGAAATAATGGACAAAGGAGCTATACATAGATTGATGGTAGAAAACGGTAACGCTAGTATTAAAACACAACTGAAAAAATATAATGAAAATTTAATTTTAAAGATGTCAATTAAATATTGCATGGTATTTGAAACATTTGAGGAATACAATAATAAGTTGTTGAAAACTTAACAGTTTCTTTTTTTCTGCCATATTGTGTCCAAAAATAAGCACATTTTTATAAGCAAATTTTTTAATAGCAATTCTAATTGATTTTATAAATTCAAATCAGCAGTCAAAACAGTTACAAGTATTGATTTTATTAATTTTCAATTGTAGGTCAGAAAAAGGGCATTCTTACTTAAAGTTGACTTCTTTCCGAACAAACATTTGAACAGAAAAAAAACCAAAAAACGTAACAAAACCTTAAATAAAAACTGGTTTCTACTTCTTTTGATATCTAACTTTATTTAGACTGATAGAGCAATGTAGTAGAGACAATGCTAAGTAAAGACCTGCCCGAATGGCTTTCGGGCAAATGAACGAAGTCCCCTTTAGCAGTAAACGAACAATGTTCGGACAAAACTGTTAAGTGGTTAAGTGAATTGTATAAATATAACTATCAAACGCATAATGAAACGAGATATAAAGATATAAAAACAGAGATAGGGAATCTGCAGAAGGAATTAGTTATTGTTTTTGTTGATAAAGTACCGGGTAATTTTTCCATTATCTGTAAGTATTACTATTGTAAAATTCGTAGTGAATACATTCAAAATAATGAAACTTATATTCAATAGAATGTAAGTGTAAGAAAACAGGTATTAGAATTAAAGCTTTGCATAAAAAATTTAAAACAGCAACGTGAGAAATTGAATTAGGCACGCATTTTTTAACACCCAATTTACATAAAAATCCAGACAAATTTAGAAGTGTAACTAATGGATGTAATACATACTTAACTAGGACAGGTAAAATTTTGCAAATATATATGCAATGAGCATTAAAGGAATTAAAATATCAAAGAATTACAAATTAATTGGAAATTATTATTAAAGGTACTAAAAGATATTATTTCTTCAATACATTCATTTGATTTTCGGGATTTATTTAATAGATAGAAGGTATGGTTAAGATTTTATTATAAATTTATAAAGATTTTGGTTGAAGAAAGATGATAGACATTAAAAAAATTATAACACTAATAAATCTAGTTATAAAAGTAAACTATATCAGCTTTGAATATAAATTATACCATCAAATTAAACGTTTACCACAAAGTTAAGCTGCCAGTAATGATTAGCTAGTATTTACTCCCACTATTATGAAAAAAGAACTATTATAGAAATAACCCTTATAATATGTATAGGTATGTAGATGATTTAATAATTTTTTTAAAAGATATAAGCTATAAACCACAAGCTAATTTCTATCCTGAATATTTTAAATTATAGAGAACTAATGATAACTCTTCTTCTGCTGTTTATGTTATCGATTATCCACTTTAACCGGTTATTATCAACATTAACTGACTATCCACACTGAAAGCAACATATACACAGCAGAAGGTTATTTAGGTCTAAAAACATTAATTTTTTATGGTAAGACATTGCAAAATCTAGGCTCCAAAAGTGGAATATTTTTTGTTAGTTCAGAACATTTGCCAAGAATACAGAAAGTAACAAAAATAAACATACATTTCAGAAACCACTTTAATTTTTAAAGCATCTTCATGTCTCTGAAATTTTTTGCATGGCACTTTAATCTTATCTATCACCAGGTGATATTTGGAAATCTGATTTATAATGAACTTGGGCATTGCAGATAATAGTGTCTTTGTGATGAAACCAGCTTAGTAATCAGTTTCTCAAACTTTTCGGAATACTTCTGATTTTCCTGTTAGACTTTGAGGCTCCGGGTTCATACATGGAGTCAAACTTCCAATCAATATTTTTTCTTATAATTTGGGATCTTTTTATTGCTCAATGAAGAAGAAAAATCAGATTATCTATATAGGAATCAACCTTCCATTTGGGAAAATTATATATTAAACTTACTCTAAATAACCAAAAACTCTTGCTAAAAGATAAAAAATGAATTATTTCAATGTTATTAGTTTTCAGAATATTAGAATTGATTAAATATCCTGCGCATAATTTCCCATGTTGATATCTTCTGTTTTAAAAAAAGGCATTTATTTTTAATACAGCCACTAAAATTTATTATTATTTTTTCATCTGTATAAGTTAATTTTTGTATATGGGACTGGGAGTACAACAAATAAATCTGGAATATATTTCAGGAATTTATAACAGTTTCTGATCTGCGTATAAGGTACGTCAGTGCTGGGCCACCTGTCTGCTGGGCATACACTCGTTTGACCGACCGTAGGAAGACTGTGCTTCTGATACGAGTATGACACGTTGATCAACTTGCTGTGTATAACATGTAATCTTTTCATGCCCATTAAAGTACTTCACCAGACAGAAAAATTGAATTAATTTCATCATCACTAGTGTCTTCTAATAGTGGGAAAAGAGTAATACCACAAGCATACATTTGAATAAATTCTGTATACTCTGTAACTTAAAAACTGAGTTTTAGTTGCGTGAACCTTCTGATTTTCTCCTCTTTGCGACTGACTGCTTCAACTTTAAAATTTGCTTAAGTTATCAGATAAAGATCTCAGGTCTAAGATTAAACCCAGTTTTCTGTCATCTGGTGGCATGAGCAGCATATATTTTCAACAAGGGCAAAAAATTTAATTGTATTCTTTCACAAGGTCAATAGCTTTAAGCAAATTTTCAGAAAGCTAATCAGTTTTTCAATTGCTTTAAACGCGTCCATTGGGCTTTTGAAATAGTCCTTGATTTTAATATTTAACGACTTTGACATGAGAGGCTTTAAAATATGTTTTTTTTTCACTAAAGGAACATAAGAGTAATTCCTTTGATGTTTTTAACCACTTAAGATTTGGCAATTGGCTAGAATTGCGTATAGCCAACTTTTCAATTTTTTTTACTAATTTTTTTTCAACTGAAATATTGAGATCCTTACTGAGTGTTGTTTGGTTAGCATTGTTGTTAGATTCGTAATTCCCTTGTTTCCCCATAAATCAGACTTTCAAATATAATCTCTTCAGAAGAAAGAGTAAAATACCATGCAAACATTTCATAGACATGAAGATGTTTTACAAACTGAAGTGTTTTCTGAAAGGTCTGTTAATTTTTGTTGGTGTCTGTGTTCTTAACGTACGTTCTAAACTAACGAATATTATTCTAACTATTTGAGCCTCGTTTCTGCAATGTGTTATCATAGACCAGAGGTTCCCAACCTGTGGTAAGCGTACCCCTAGGGGTACGCGAACTCAAATTCGGTACTGGAGGACACGCGAAAACATAAGGGATTAAAGATGTGACAGAATTTTTTACCCCAATTTCGTGTAAAAAGTAAAAATGAAAGTTGTGCAAGTCTGCCCTCAATATAAGTATAATAAAGCTAAAGGAAGTGTACTATTTAGCTATCCTTATAAGTTACTGCAAAATTATTACAATTCTGATTTCATCTGTTTTGGCGTTGAACTAATACTATTGTAAAAATGGAATAAAATGTAAAATCAAAAATTAAGGCTTGCAAATGTTATAAATTCCAGTCATTTGACTCTTAATTTGCCTAAGCTCTTAGCGTTATTCATAAAAACTTCTTTGTATAGACGGATGGTTGGAATGTAGGGGGTGCTCGAAAACAGAAAGACTAATCAAGGGGTACGCGAGGAAAAAAAGGATGGGAACCCATGTCATAGACAAAGGGAATAAATAAAGTGGATATTTTTAAGACCTAAAAAATCTTTTTTCTATATATAAACATCGATCTATTACATTTCATCCACAAGATGATATATGAAGATCATGGCGATGATTTATTTCTAATTATTGCTTATTGATGCAATTTCAAACATTTTTTGTCAGCTTTGGAGGGAATGTGTGACCGGTAGTTATTGACCGCTTTTAATAAAAAAAAAAGATTTTTTACTTTTAACAATTTGAGTGTTTAACAGCTAATTCTGTAATAAAGAGAACAAGAGAAATGAAAAATAGTCGATTAACTTGTCCATAATTAATAAAAAATAATCGTTTTCCCCCTCTTTTTACGATTGTCTAGGCCCATGTTGGAGCGGAAGATATAAAGTATTTTTTTAAATATTTTTCCTCGTTTTATTTCTCACCAATGCGCAAATTTTCCATGTCGTATTCTATTCCCTATTATACCTATACCCTATTTTATTATATCTGTATTCTATTTTCCGTGGTATATTCTAGGGTGGGCCAAAATAAATAAAAAATAATTATGATTTATTTTGTCACACCCTAGTGCAGAATCCCCTTTCCTATTACAGTCAGCATAAGTGGATTGTAATCTCAGATTATTCGTATTCTTGGGCATTATCTCCTTTATTTTTTAAATTACAAGAAAAAGTTATTTATTTATTTATGTGCGCACGCCGGCACAGCCTACTCAGAGGGTGTAAGGCACTGACCCGAACGGCAGGGAGTACAAAACAACATCGAAGCAGAAAAAAACATCACATTAAATTACAAAACGTCACATCAAAAGTGAATTCCAATGCATGCGAAAAAGCAATAACAAAACCAAAAGTTCTAAACATTCAAACAGAAGACGAAGAAAGGGCAAAAAAGTTCATGAAACAACATCAAAAAGTAAAACAGGAAGCAAAAGACAAATAAAACTTTAAACAAAATGTTTGGATATTAAAACCATTACAGCATGTGTGACAATTAAAAAAACACTTAAAATTTTATATTCCAAGAAGAAAAAAAAAACATACAAATGTTAAAGAAACAATTATATATATTTTTGAGAACATATCATCGGTCAGAAAGTTCACAGGAAAGGCAACTGGAAATCCTGAAAATCTCCTTCGGTTTCAGAACTCTAAATTTATTATTAACTAAAATTTTAAACCATGCGGTTTAGTTTGCGTCAGTACGTCTAAATGAAATCATTTTTGTGAAAGTACAGTTAAAAACATAGTGGTGTACAACACCTTGTGAACCGCATTTGCAATTTGTTGTTCTGGCTAATTTGAAGAAATGTAAATGTGAAACAAATGGGCCATGACCTGTTAAAAAGTATAATACATATTTGTTAATAAAATTTAAGTAAAGATTTACAGACACAATAAAACCCTTTATTCGGGTTCCTGTTTCAGAATGCATCTAATAGTTTGACAACTGCTCAATATAAATTCTTTGATTTTATATTTTTGGAAAGAGTATGGTGCAGGGACATTAACTTTTTGCCCAGCAAATGTAGCAGTTTTTGGAAAGAGATCAACAAGTACATTGCCTGGATCTTGACCCAGGATAAACAGACTTTCCCTCTTGCATTATTAATGGACTCTTTAATGTATAACACGAAATTAGATATGATGTTAAAACTTTTTAACGACTCAATCTGTGAGAGACTGCCAGTGAAAATTTTTATTTCACCTCCTTGTTCCGAGGCCCAACTTGGGCAAAGTTAATTGCCGCAAGCTCGGTTTGGAAAACAGAGTTAAAACATGTTTCAAGACTTTCCCCGTCAATTTTGAATTTTCAAAGGAACACCAAAGTGAAACATTAAGAAATATAGAAAAGAAATGTAATAAATGCTACGCAAACAATCAATTTGGAGTTAAGAGTTACTGTCTGATGAAATGCCACATGTGCAGAAGTATTTTGGAGTGCTATTTTTTTGGTAAGAAATTTCAAATCTCTTCCCTTCTTTCATAAAGTAGTTAAGAGGATGATCATATGACGCCTTATTTATATTTCAAGGATTTTAATTAACTGATCAGTATATGTAGACTCTAATTGTATTTGAAAGAATAAACACTCTACTCTTTTACATTAGCGATTTTTTGTACGGATGGCAAATTACGATACAGAACATGTAATTTCCAAGATTTCCACGGAGCCTCTGAATTCAGTTTCGGATGAGAGCACATGACTATTTTAATATTGGTAGTCATTATGGCAACAAATTTAGCGTTCTTCCTTCGAAAGCGTTTCAGCAAGGGCTGAGTCTTCATGCATGTATGCAAGACATGTACATTGTATATCTTGTATGTATAGGTACACTATTTGGTATGCCTCCATTATTTCTTTAATGGTGTTCACTAAGTGAAAAAATTAAAAAATTGAAAAAAACATACTAATAAAAATTTAATCATAAAAATCTGAAAATATATTATTTATGGACTTCTGTATCTATCTTCATCTACAGACTGCCGCAAGAAATAATTTTCAATCTTGAATGATAATTCAAAACCTTAATTTTTTTGAATTTATATCCAAAAGATTTCGGGGCAAAAAAGAAGCAAATATTTGGTATTTTACCTTGTACTGTTGAAGACCCAATTGTAGACGTAGTGGTTGAATCGGTTGTTCCCTCTGATGAAGAAGTTTCTTTATCTAAAGCGGCGAAAAATTCAAAATGCTATTAGTTTTTTGTTGAATTTCTAAAAAAATATGAGATAGAAAGTTTTTAATAGTTTTCTTTTGAAGCAAAGAATTTCTGTGCTAAACTCCATTAATTTCAACTGCGAAGGATCTAAAATGACATATCTTGGATTTTGGATGAAAAAAATTGATTACGATTTCTTAAGGAAGCGAATTAAACAATATTTAATGTTACAAAATTCTATAACTGCAATTTGTGCTAAGTGTTTTTCAGAGGTTAAAATTTTACATAGAATAAATAACTACAACAGAGGCGACGTTAAATTTTAAATAAATATAGGACAAATAACTCCTCTACTTGAAAATTAGTGAAAAGTACCTGCTTTGACATAATCGTTCTCACATAAATTCTTTTCAAATGTCTAAAGGAACCGCTATATTTTGTAAAGAAATACTACATGCTTTCCATTTGCCGTGAGGTTGTTCCGAAAGAAAATTCCCTTATCTACTAGCCCACAGTACCCTGGGAAACAGTGCTAAGGGACGACACAGATACAAAACGTTAGAACATCACTTTGTAAAATCAAATAAAATATTTAAATGAGAATCGAAACTATATACCGAATTATCAGAGCACATGTTTTAGGGTTGATTGGTCTGTATTCATGTTAATTTTAAAAATTTACTCTTAAGAATAGAAACGATAAGAAACACACAAAAAATGTATTTAACACATTAAGCGATACGACTCACGTCTGAGATTCGAACCATCTATCTAATTATATGACACCTTCTCTGCTATCTCTTAACCATAGTAGAGAAGGGGGTCATCGAATTAGATTTTAGGTTCGGTTAGACGGAAAGTTCAGTGTCAGACACCGGTGACTTACATGGCGCTTGACTTGTCATTGCCATCACAACACATATTTTTAAATGCAGAAATTAAAAGAATGAAAAGTATAGTTTTAAAATATATTTACAAATTGAAAGAAAAAAATTGAACTGAAATAGAATTGATATGACTGGCCAGCTAATTTATCTTTGAAATTTAAAGTAATTTAATAATGGTTTTATTGCGATAATATGCTCCGAAATTATGGAGGAAGAACTTAAACATATCGATTAGTTTTTAGTTAAATGTTTAATTGAATTATTGACAGACCCTTTCTAAGCAAGTATCTACTTCCAACGAATTAACTGTTTAACAAGAAGTAGTGGTTGTTCTAGATTCAAAAATCTACCCAGTAGAGCGCTTTGAGTGATTTTACATCATGCATGCATCGTCACATACTTTACAGATATATTCCTGTCACCTATAAGCATTATCATGTTAATATGATGAAGAGGCATGCGCAATGTACCATTTACCCTTGCTAATCCACTGACAATGACTAGGGTTCAAATTAATCATATGCCATTTACCCTCACTACGCCACTCCAATTAGAGGGTCTGGTTTAAATTTCAGGACAAGGCTCCAGCGTCGTGGATGGGACATAAGACCGACTTCCTTCTGTGTCTCGTTATAAAAAAAGCAGCACTCCTCTTGCCCAGGTAAAAACATATGTAACAAAATCTTTCTCACTCATTGTGTTTGTATTTCTTCAGCCACCGTTATGGAAGAAGTCATCTACAAACCATAAGCACTACATAGCTGAGTAGACAGAATAAAAACAATTCACTCTTGAAGGAAACTGTAGGAGAAAGCCTTACACCTTCGCAGAAAACAGTATTTTCAGACCTTTCATTTATTCCATGTTTTATGATTGTAACAAAGTAATTTTTAATCAATTTTTTACCCACTTCCTAATGTTCTACCCTTTTTTACAGTGCTTTTTTCTGAGGGAAATTTTAAATTTTAATGTTTTCAGATTTTCAATACTTATTTATTGCTTAATTTCAATTAGTGTTGATTCGATACGGAAAGAGCCATCTGGTAGCGAATTTGAGAAAAATTGATAACAGGATACTGTATTTATTGTAACAATGAAATATGAAATATATTAAATACTAAATACTAGAAAATAATAAAGTTTTTAAAAACGGTTAAGAAAACTTTTTTATTTTTAACACTGCAGCTGTTTTGTGATCACTGTCTGAAGAGAAACTTGTTCCAGATAAGTGCAATTTTGGAAAAAGAAAATCGTCACTGGGCCTTCGTGAATCAATCCGACGCAAACGCCCTGGTATGTTGAGTGATGGTGTCATCCTCCGGCATTTCAATACCCAGACGTCTGGGACTTTCGAGCGCTTTCATGCATGTTCTGTGAAAAACTATGGTAGCAGAGAGACACTTTTAAAAATAAAAATTCCTTATTGAAGCTGAATCAAATAAGCTTAAAAATTCATTCATAATAAAGCTAGCAAACCAACTGACTACAAACATAGTATCCAACAACTATCATCAACACAACAAACACTTCTATTTACATGGAAGCACACATTGTCAAATCCCAACAGATGGTATGATCTGATTGGCAAATGTAACCTATTGCATCATATACAACAGATGGCATGATTTGATTGGTCATTGAAACCCACTGCATCAGGTGGAATGATTTCATTGGCCACTGACTGGATGACTTCACCTGATGTTCACCAATGACAACATCCCACACTGCCTTCCATGCTTAACTGCTTATTTAACTGCAAGCAAATTAGACATTAGTCTAAATTTTGATATTTCACGATCTGTCAGAACACACTATTTATATTTGTTAAATCCTTTTTAACAAATATAAATAATAAATACAAATCTTACTTAATATTAAATCTTATCAACAATTTAATTTTTCCCAGCACATCCAACATGTTCCAACTCACGTGACCAATGGGCGATGAAAAAACATCCTTTTAATGTTTTTCCACCACGAAGCATTAGAATGGCAACAAAGAAAAGGCAATAAAAAATTCCTTTGTTTTAGAATACGTCAACATCTAAAGAAAAGAAGACTATTACGAACTAATAGTTTAAAAGTGAAAATGCCTGTGCTGTACATAGTGTAAATATTTCTTTCTTTTTGTTTGTTTTGTTATTATTTTTTTATAAATAAAATTAACATGTTTTGAAATCAAACCGTTCAGTGACTGGTCTGGTCACAGGTACGGGGTTTAGAGACATCGTTCTGTTATGTTACAGAATACGCACTGTCTTTCAATAATTTTATATTTCAAAAAAGAGGGAAAAAACACGATTGCGTCTAATAAAATCCGTGATGTGCCACTCAGGAACCTATGCCTACTTATACACATACCAATTTTTGCCGGTCGGCTTGAAAACTGTCAGCTTGTGCAGACGATACGTTCCTTGTACACACACCGGTTCGTGTCGACCGATTTTGAAAATGGTAGGCTTTTTTGCAGACGATTCGATTTCATACCGGATGTGCATCAGGTCATTCTCGAATACAGTCGTTTTCACTGAAGTTAAAACGAATCCAAAGGGTGTTGCTGATATGTGGTTGCTGCACCAACGTCTCAGGCGTCGTAGGATTAAGCGTAATTACTGGATTCATCCAATCAACCAGAAAAGGGATGAAAGAGGAATATTTCACACTTTTTTTAAAAAACTTCAAAAAGATGAGAACAAGTTCTTCAACTTCTCACCGAAATTTTGAATAATGACATGAAAATTGAAGAACTTCATAATGAGAATATTTTAAATTAAAACTAAACTAAATATAAATTGCAACTATACAGAAATAAATAGTAAGTGAATTATTAAGTGAAAGCAATGAAAAACGTTTCCTTGCTATACTTTTGCTCCTTGTTGAAGAAAAATACTGTTGTCAAAACAAATATTTGTTTAGTTTCCATTTTCAGCTATTAAGTTTTATTAATATGTTTCTAATTTCATTTCCGATTATTGTTTTAGTAAACTAAAAGAAGTTTGGAATTAGATGTCACATGGTATGGTCAGTTATTTGACTCCATTAGGTACATTTACGTAAACAATGAACAAAATAGGTGCAAGGCCACTAAAAGAACATGGGTTAAATATCTACCGCAATCTAAAGTTTAAAATTAGGTTGTTAAAGCAGCCAAAAATATAAAATTATACAAGATTAAATTGAAATGACATTCCTCGCGAAAAAACTGGTCGCGAAGTTGGCTAATTCAAGCGAAACTAACTCTAAATTTCAAATAAAAATAAATAAATATTAAGTTAAAACAATGAAAAGAGCTTCCTTGTTGTTCCCTTCTGTACGTTCTTGTACAAAAATACTGTTGTCAAAACAAATAGTTTAGCTTTCAATTTTCAGCTATTAAGTTTTACTAAAAGAATTCCAATTTCATTTCTGATTATCGTTCTAGTAAAATAAAATAAGTTTTGGGATTACATTAAGAAATAAAAGTGAAGTGAAACGAAAAATGTTTTTGATTTTCGTCAGAAAATAGGTTCGCAACGTAGGCGGACACCTTAAAAATTGACATGGCAATACAACCAAATTATAATTTGTTATTATTAAAATTTCTTGTGATAATAATCTGACACTGTTGAAAGCATTCACTTCAGCTTTTGAAAAAAAATTGCATTTCCATTTATTACGTTAATATAACAAAAGAAAAGGAGAAACCAATGTGAAAAAACCAAATTTATATTTATTTCTAAGGCCGTCGGAGAGTAAAGTTGTTTTGAAAATTATTCTTATTTAAAAGCGAATTATGCTGAATGAAAATTCATTAAAAAATTATGTTAAATTAACTATCACTAACTTTAAAGCATTGGAATTATTCAAGAAAAATTTATTAAGGTAATAAAAAATAAATAATATAGCAAGTACAAAATGTATTTAAAAATATAGAAATAAACGTAAAACCTGGAAAACCGAGTTGTTCAAATGTAAAAAAGCATATATATATTTTCAGAGACACTAAATTTTCCAGCGCTTAACAAGCTTAATCCGCCACTGGCAATCTTTATTTTTAGCTATCCATTAAAAGTTTCTTTGTGTATAAAGTAATTTTCTCATCCTTATACTGAAAATATCAATAAAGAAAAAAAAAAATATCCCAAAAAATATTGCTCAACACTTTTTTCGAAATGTTACTAATTTTATTATTTCGCCACGAGAGCGAAGTCGATCGGCTGAAATCGGTGCGTGTGCAAGCCGCAGAAGAATTACATATGCCAATGAAAACACCTGCAAGAAATCGGACGATAGAAAGCGATGTGTGTGCAAGCGCCAGTATGTTTGCATGTGTCAATGGGCCCCCCCTCAGCCGATGTCGGCGAAACACATTCGCAATTCCCAACAGCCGACTGGTTTTTTGCAGGCGTCAGTACGTGTGCAAGCTCCAACTGTTCTCTACACACTACAAATGGAATGTTGTGGAACGGTTTTAAATCGGTCGACACGAATCGATGTGTGTGCCAGAGCCAAAGTCATGTATCAAAATGATGATAAATGTAACCAACCACCCAAAGAGCAGTTAGCCATTTATTATCACCCATAAAATTGACGGTAAATATAAATGGTACAGAAATTGAAACTAATTAATGATTTTCACATTCTAGTGGAGTGCCAAGTTTTGCGAACGGCTTGAAGCCAAAAAGCAAATAAAATGTAGAATAACGTGATACGAAAGTATAAATTATATTTTAGTTAATATATGACACATATTTTCGAAAATGTCTATTTAAAAATTTCTAAGTGTATGAAATTTGAATATTCTAAAACTTACACTGCGTTGTTAAAGGGAGAGCTGTAGTCATAGTAGAGGTTGAGCCCTCCAGTGTAGTAGATTCCATAACTAATACAGAAAAAACATGTACACTTAATAAACTTTTGTCGTAAATTTTCTGAGGTAACAGGGAGAAAAATCCCCATAAATTTTTTTCTCAATCATCGAAATTTCTTAAAGAAAGATACTTATTCACATACCAACACACACTCCATTCATATCGACAGCAAATGATTCGCAATTACATCGCTTTCTATTATATTCAAAACTGCACGATCCATACGGCCCGCAGTTGCAATCTGAAATTAAAAACAGTTTCAGTTCATGGAGAAAGAAACTATCAAATATCGTTCTCTCAATGACAATTTAATAATTTAACATTTCCAGGATTCATTTAACAATGTATAACAAATTTATCAACAAAACTGGCTTAAGAATTACTAAAATACTAATAGAAAATTCAATAAAGTCAATGAATTATGTAATAGAAAAGATATTTAAAAAGATGCACAAAAACCTTCGCAGTATCCACGATTTTGAGCATATGCAGAATAGCAATTGCATTCTTTTTCACCTAGCGCGTTATAGTGGCAGGACTTTGAGTTTTCACCGCAGGAACAGTCTGAAAATATAATAATACAAATGGAGTAATTTAAGAAAATTAATGGCATAAAAATAAGAAGTGCTTTTTGAAGCTAATAGAAAACTAAATTTGCTAAAACTTTATACAAACTTTTGAGCACTAAGTTCTCGTTGCACTGTGGACCTAGTCTGATAAGAAATGTTAGAAATCCGGAAGTAACAATCTAACAAGATATTCATAGAATGTTTAGGTATATGTTGAATTGTGTTTACTTTCTATAATGCTACTATTAAAGATCGTGAAGTTCGTGTGAGGGGTTGTCTATCAAAAATGACATTTATTTGAAATAAATTAGTTGGTATTGCTTCATATCACCAATGGATGCCAAAACGCCAATGCCAAAAGGTAAGATGGCTTCGAAGGTATACGATAAGGAAATCAGAATAAACTTCTGAACTATCTGAAATAAAAAAAATGTCAACGAATTCTCTGGTAATAATGAAATTCGCTTAAACTATGCGCAGTTAATTTTTACGTATAACCACTTCATTGTATTAACAGACATCTTGTTTCTTTGTATTGTCGACTTGGTATTTTTTGGCGATATGAAAGTGTATCGGCTAGTTGATTTGAACCAAATAAAATTTTTGATGTACAACCATTTGCACTTTGAGACACCATAAGTGAATATTTCGAAGAACATATGTGAAAAGTGTTATTGTGGGTATGTATTTGCTTAGAATAGTGTGCGGAAACTGTATGTAGGGTTAAGGATTTCCAAATAATAAAAGTGAATAAAGAAGAACTAAAAGAGAGTTACTTAAACCAAAGAGATATATTTCTTTCGGTACAAGAGGGAGGGTCAGCTAACCGATGTGTTTATTTACCAATGGTACTAAGAGAACTGTAGGGAGATTGTATTAAAGTCGATGAGATATAGTAATATGTAGCAGAGTGATTCAGAATAATTGTTCAGTAATTTATAAGGGTGTTAGGAAAATAAAAAAGAAGAAACAATATCTAGAAGTGGGGTGAAAACGCAATGTGGGAGGTTGTAGGGGTCTCTGTGACAGTGGAGATACATAACGTCGCAAGACTGATTTTCCAGCCTGGGTTTTTTCTGCAAGGAATTTTTTTGTGCCTAACTGCCAACTGTGGACGTTAGAAAACCAAAGAGCGGCAAGGCAACTTTGTGCGCAATAACATTTCATCATTATTTTATCGGCTGGTATTGAGGGAAATTGTTTACCCGGCCCATACTTACTGCCAACAATATTTGACGGGAGATACTATCGGATACTCTTGGGTGAGTTGTTCCCAGAGTTATAATCTAGCAGGTACGTAATACGACAGTAATTTACGTAATACGATAAATTTCAAAATAATACTACAGAAAATTGCAATTATGTCCCATGAACATATTTTCGAAGTTATTGATGAACACAAATCAATTAACACTATATGTATTTTATTGGACTAGAATGAAAAAATCCAAGCTTCAGCATCTCAACTTCGATGGCAATCTTGATATAACATGAGATTCAATAATAAAAAAGAAAAAGTTGGAAATCTATTGCTTTATTTTAGCATTAGTTAATTGAGAAATACAATATTTTACTTACACTCGCATTTTCCGTTCTTCTCTGAGTAATTCGAATCGCAAATGCATCTCTTTACCCCAGATTCTAGATTACACGCCCCGTATGGACCGCAGTCACATTCTATATAATATGAAACATTGTGTTCAATAATAAACTACAAAAATTTACAATAAATTACAACTAAAATATTAAGAAATTTAGTAATATACAAATTGAAACACTCAATTTAATATTTGTTTAAACGATGAAAACATTTTGAATTGCTTTGCAACAATGAAAAGTATTGTTGTAAATTATGCCAAAAATATTTTAAAAATTTATTAAAATTATAGAAAATTTTGTACCGTAACAAAGTGCATATCATTAAAAAGTTTATTTTTTGCACTTTATGATTGTGTAAAAATAATGTTTTTGCTGTAATTTTTTCGGAAGTTATTAAGGAAAAACACTGGCATGTTGAATAATTTTTAATTAATTAAAATTTCGGAAAAAAGGTTCCGAGGTCACATTCCCACCTTTCAATGTATGTTTGTGAGAAATTTCGCAGCTCTAGGTCCATCGGTCTACCCAGTAGAGCTCCAACACACAGACACACACACAGAGACACGCACATTCTTCTTTATTATTAGTGCAGACAGAGATATATGTACAGGGTGTCCCAAAAAAAGTGGAGCAAGCTTTTATTTTCTTAAATATTGCTCTCAGACATATATTTGCTATTACAAAGTTACATCAATTAACGTGGGAATTTATGAGAAAACACTGGCTTCTGTGGGGATTGAGAATAACAGGCTAAAAAAAATTAAGTTTTTATACTGCCCCATAGTGTAAAAATGCCAATAAATAAATTTTCTTTTACATTCATATTTGAGTATACGAAATTGCACGCTTTTATATGCAAAACTTACAGATATATGCTAAATTTAAATTTCAAAGTGCTGCAAAAAATTATGTGGAGTCTATTATTGCAGAAATGAAAATTTATTTAACATAGAAAAACAGAGAAATGGAAATATTTGTCAAGTTGTACATCAAGTAGCAGTTTTAGCGACTGGATTTTACCCTTTAAGCAACAACTTTTGATGCTCTACATTCGTAGTCTGAAAATTGTATTAAACTTCGCTTCTTGGTTTATTATCTTATATTTCAGTAAATAGAAAATGCTATTCTTCAATTTGGTACGAATTTCGACAAAGTTTGTCAAGTACATCCTAAATTATTTACATTTTTAATCTTCTGCTATAGATTAATAATAGACCTCTATTGGATAATTCTTAACCGTTAATTAGCCACGATCAGAAAATTTTATTTTTGGACTTTCTGAAATATTATTGTGAAATTCCAATCTTATTCTAATTCATCTTATAATGATGCCAATGTTTACTTTTCGCTGTCGCCCAGACATAGTATAGACCTATAAGAAATCCCGGTATCTTTCAATTTTGGCGAAATAATTGCTATTTATAAAGGCCTATCTCAAAAAAATTTTTTTCGAAGAATAATGTGTTTTATGTGTATTTAGAGTGTATGATTTTAATTTAGTATTATTTGATAGATATTCACCTTAATGTGAAATCCGCTGGTGGATTCTTTATGGACTGGCCATTTGAGTGTTTTAGAGATTTCATCGGTGTCAACAGTGTAAAGTGTGCTGGGAAGTTGGTCACTCAACAAAATCCTCTGAATTTAAAATCCCAAGGTGTTCTGGTTGTGGTAAGCTGCATGTTGTTGACTCAGGGATCAGCCCATTGTATGTGAGAATAATATTTGTGTGAATTGTATTGATCATAACAAAAGGTTTAAAATTAATTTCAAAGTAGTTCATGTAGCTAATAGCGACGGCTGTTATACAATTAAGAAATTGAAATCTATGATTATTATTAATACAGATTATGGTCAAATGTATTCTGAAGGAATTGAAATTAACTTATATCATTAAGAAGATGCACATTGCCAAGCTTTTAAAACAGCCGAGGAACTTATGCTCAATTTCTTAGCTTTTCAGGACCATTACATGATTAATGGGGAGCCCATGAGTGCGGATAAGGGATGTAGACAATTTGTGTTCGAAGCTAAAAATGCAATTATATTTATTTTTAACAAAAATTATATGTTTACAAAATATATGTTAGTTCAAATTTAATGCTCTTAATTCTGTTATGGTTGTAGTGCATTTTAAGAATTTTATTTTAACTATATGCAGTGTTTATTTCTCGCCCAATGAAAACATTGAACAAAAGATAGCTGAATTTGAAGATTTAAACTTCTTTAATGGTTTTAATCTAGCTTTAGGTGATTTTAACTGCAAATTGAAAACCTGGGGATATAATACTGAAGACGAAAGAGGTAGATGTTAGATGAAATTTATTGCCACAAATAACTTTACTATAAGCAATATTAAACATCTTGGCACAACTTTTGTTGAAACCACGAGTTAAGGATTCCTTGATTTAACCTTGCTGTTCTGTTTGCATTTACTATGAAAGTGTAACTATCGGGTCAATATGACCCGAACACAAAATACTAAGTACAGGGGCCAATGTGTTCCATGCTTTCGGAATAAAATTATGTTTCAAGATAAATAAGATATATTTCAAGCGAATAAACTTGATATATTTGAAAAATGATACAATGAATATGTAAATATAAGCATTTGTATCTAAAATAAAATGATAAATTAGAATTTTTAAAAAAAATTCTTACCTTCCTGTCTATTTATATAAATCGAACAAAAAATATGATACATGTTGCTTTAAGATATGTTTTTATAATTCTTGCATAATATATTTGTTTTATTATCATTGCTTGATTGACCGAACATGTATCAGGCAAGTTTATTACTCAACTGTAAATTAGCAATGGATGTTAATCATAAACTAATTTGTCAATCATCCTGTATTATTTCGAGTATATTACGTGACTCTTGATTTGCATAGAGATGTTGTTTTTCCTGAATATATGAAACAATTAAAAAATTTGTTTAATTCTTCTCAAAAATTCTTTTTGTAGATTTGTTTTCATACCATTGCTACTTATTCATGTCCAGAGAATAATTGCATTATAAGAAGTATCAAGCTTATTAAAAACTATAACCCTAGGGCAGCGTTTTGTTCTTCCTTTTGCAAATATATGTATTCAAAAGTTGATTAAGAATATCCACAGCTCCTTTTCTGGTATGGTACTCAAATATCATTTCCGGCTTTCTGTCAATTTTGTTACTAATTGATTAATCATATGGAAAAGAATGGCTCATAAGAATGATGATTCATTCTTTTCCATATCACTTCAATAATTGTCTTTTTTGATGATTTCATTTTGGATTGAAGATCTGAATACAGTTTAAAATGTACTTTTACAACACTTTTCTTGATGTTGAATGCCTTGTTACGCTTAGAGAAGTTTTCATAAAATTGGCAGAATTCAGGCAGCCAAAACGCGGAGGCTGATCCAATGATCAGTTTATATTTTGATGTTTGGACTGAATATGCTGCACATTATCAATAGTTTGAGTAACTATATTCTCATCATAATCAGAAGCTGCACTCTCCTCACTTGTATGATTTTCATGTTTAGAAACGCCTTTCACTTCGCAATCAGGTGCTTCCAAAAGCTGAATTATTTCAGTGTCTCTCAAATATCTGCAAATCGCTATTATTTATATTTTTCACGTCATTACAGTGTCAAGAGTTATTGATATTTCTGTATATATGTTGGGTTCTCATACAACTCAAAACAGACGAAATAATTTGATACTGCATCCTACAATCGTACTGGAAATATCGTATCACGTGACCAGCTATGTGTCTTTCTGACCTTGACCGAACTTGTCTGCTCATAAAAAACACATGAGATGAATTTTCAGGAATTTATTTATGTCGTTTCCTGTTCAATTAATAATATAATGTGCAACATTTTTCTCTCAATTAAGGAAAAGCAGGTTCGGGTCATATTGACCCGAACGATACATTAATATAATTTCAAAAAATAGACAGAAAATTTATAAATAAAAGAAAATCCTTTTCAGAGAAATAACATATCACCCTCACTAACAAAGTCACTTAATGTCAGTAAAATATCTCTAAACTGTTCCTTTGTATAAGAAGTTGAAATAAGTTTCGGGTCATATTGCCCCGAACATAACAGCAGGGTTAACGTTAATAACTTCAGGAATAGCTGTTTAGATGATGCAGTGGGGAATATTGAATAGCCTTAGTTTTTTATCATAAATTTATATTGTTTCATTTAAAAATTGAAACTTTCAGCAATAAGTATTTTTACTTCAAAACTAAATATAATAATACATTTTAAAATAATTTTGTAAAACATAGTAATAAAGTAAAAAATTCAGTTGAAAAATTATCAGTACTAATGATATAAATAACTTTTTAATGATATTATAGCTGTAGTTACAGAATGTGTGTTTAAAACGTTTAAGATAAAACCTAAAAGATTGTGTAAAAATTTTAACTTTTGGAATGAACAATTGAGACCGATGCAAAACACGGTGAATAAATTATTTTAAAAGTATAAAATTGCTCAGAATTGCTCCTGTCCAGAAGAGATTCAAGCCGCGGGTATGGAATACAGAAAAGCCAGGGCAAAATATAAAAAATTACTCCTGGAAACGAAACGGAAAGCATGGAAATTTTTTTGCACAAATTATATTGAAAAATATGTTTCAATATTCAGATTAACGTTCAACAAATGTAAAAAGATTACCAGCATTAAAGTTAATCCGAATAAATTTAATTATTTTCCCGACTCTCGAAGAATATCTAGTAACTTTTTCCAACAAATATTAAGGAAGGATCCCAGACAATGTTGGGCATACCGACCAATCTGTCTTTTACTGACTATAGGTAAAAAAATAATAAGACTCTTCATAATTCGTTTTAATTTTTGGCTCAATAATAGTAAAATTACACATAACAATCAGTTTGGTTTTAGAGAAGGAAAAAGTTGTGACATGACACTGAATAATAAAATAAAAAAAGTTAAAGAACTAAGGAAAAACTATTATACAGCTTTTATTTCATTGGATATTAAATAATAATTTGATAATATGGACTGGTCAGTATTATTTTGTTTGAAAAATTTATTTATTTAAAGAAAAGTACACTACAGAGAAAACTCCATTTACAGAATGCTATAAACACACAACAAACACACAAAGGACAAAAGCCACAAAGAGTAAACACAAAAAATGCACTAGAAAACAAAAAGTTGAACTCAGACAATACACAATATCATAAAACTTTTACAAACGTATAAATAATTTAAAACAAAAACACATAATCAGAAAAGCACTAAAACACACTATGATACTAAAAGTCTTATTAAAAAATTAAAAGACCATTTCCAAAAGGCAAGGGTGAAAAAGTCAAAACACGCAAGTCCCGAGTCTTCTAAAAATACACCAGGAGTTTAAAAGTTTAAAACGTAAATACACATTCGAGATAAAAATAAATTGCAACACTTAAGATAAAAAATAAATTCAAACACGGTGCCAAAAACAGAGTACAAAAATTAAAACCTTTAAAAGACATTAACAAATGGTCGATTACGTAAGAACACGAAAAATCAAAACGTATAAAAATCTAAAAAAGACAAAATAAAACACATCATGCATTTAAAAGATGCAAACATTTCGATTTAAAAGCACCAAGAGACATATTAAAAATGTCAAGTTCGTCAGAGAACTTGTTAAATTTCATAAAACCTATATAACGAGAACCTGTTAATATAATTAAATTTTGAATATAAATTTGGAAGAGAACTTTGGTTTCTTAAAAAATCTGGCGGGCACAGCGAAATCTATAGAGCTCATTATATTATTACAATCAATTGAACCATTAATAACTTTGTAAAAGTAAAGAACGCAAGAAACATCTCGTCTGGAGCATAAACTGGTCGTATTAAAAATATTACGTAGGAGTGAAGAAGATACATCCTGCAAGTAAAATCCATTTTTCTTGTAAAGTAAATATCTCAAGAAGTTGTTTTGTATTCGCTCAATAATTTCAATTTTGTTTCGGTAATTGGGATCCAAGATAATACTGCAGTATTCCAGGTTTGATCGGACATGAGCGCAATTCAAGACCTTCAGGGTAAGTTCACTGGAAAATTCTCTGGTTCTACGCTTAAGAATTCCAAGCCTGCGATAAGTCTTAGAGACCATGGTATTGATGTGTTGGGAAAAATCAAGTTTGGTGTCACAGATGATCCCAAGATCAGTGACTGTATTTGAGCGTGATAAAACAAGATTGTTAATTTTATATACATGATTCAAAGGTTGAGCTTTTCGAGTGTAACTAAGAACACTTTATTTTTCAATGTTCAGATGTAATCTGTTATATGTGCACCACTTGAAAAGACAATCATGATTTCTTTGTAAAAGAACAGAATCTAAATCAGAACGTATTGAACTAAACAATTTCATGTCATCAGCAAATAAAAGACATTCAGAGAACTTAAAAACACAAGTAAGGCCATTAATGAATGTTCCTAGATTTTACTCCAATTTTATTTATTCTTATTGGTAGGATAGACGTGTAACATATACTGATGATATTTTGAATGTTGAATATAGATGTTTTAAAGGGTGTCCACAGGGTTCTGTTATTGAGGCAATATTATGGAATTTTTACATTAACTCAAACTTAAATGAAGATTCTTTTTTCATCCAACCATTTGCTGAAGACTTGGCAATATTACCCTATTTGCAGAGCCAGAGACAACATAGAGGAAAGCACTAATAAACTATTATCAAAAATATTTATTAGCCTGAATATCGTTAAATTAAATCTATCATTAGAAAAATGCGAAGGAATTATTTTTAAATCGATAGCCTCATATAAATTATCTAAGAAAAATAAAACCACTCTCAATAGAAATCCAGTATTCAAAATTAATAATTTTAACATAAAAATTGGTAATAGTTTAAAATATCTTGATGTTCTTAAAAACATAAATTGACTTATTGCACTCATATTTTATGTCTATATTCAAAGGCTCTTACTTATACAAACAATTTTAACAGAATAATAAAGCAAAATAGGAAAACTGATAAAAAACCCTCTTGAAATTGTGGTATTTAACATTTATTGAATATACGCAATGCTGTTTTTACATTATTATACGCATACTGTTAATGAATTTTATTGGAAGATAGTTGCAACTATCGACATGATAAAAAATGGAAAGACAACTTGAGAAAAATGAAAATCTAAGTTATAATAAGAAAATAGTCTAAAACTGAACAAGAATACTAAATTATTTGCTATTACCGTTGTGAGTTTTATTAAGTTTTACTTACAAGCAGTGGCGACTCGTTCTTTAGGTCTGCAGAGTTCCAGAACTCACGAAAATTATCTTAGAAATTCTTATTTTCAATTTTATTCTTATTTGCTTACTTCTCCCCTCTGAGAGCTCAATTATCAACGAAAAAAGATAAGAGCGAGAAAAGAAGACAAGAAATGAATGAAAAAGTTAGACACACACAGAACGGGGCTGCACATAAAATAGTTTTCGAAAGCACAAAAATTCGCTCTTAGCGTTCAACTAAAGGACATAATGGGCCAAGGAGAATAGCTATTCTTTCTGTCTTAGTACTTATCCAGAACCAGAACAGCCGAAAATAGGAATTTGTGGCTGCTCCTGTTTTGGGCCGGCCAACTAATAATTTCCCCCCCTTCAAACTCACTCGTGGTCCGACTTCGCGCTCTTGTATTTTTTTTTTTTTTCATTTTCTGTTTTTAGGCTTTGGTTTGGACTATTTGAAAGTAAAGCTTTTTTTGAGAAAAATATTATTTCAATTGGGTTCTAGTAATATTTTTATAGCATTGTTTGTTTCTGGGAAGAAGAGCTTCACTGCTTATATGCTTACTGCTCGCTGCTTTTAACGTGAATATTTTTAATGGTTCAAAAGATGAATTATTTTTGTAAACACTTTATTTAATGTACAACTATTATTTGACTATTTTTTTGATTTAACAAGAGTTAACAAATACATTGTTATTTCCTGATTCCAACTTTTAAATAATTTTTTGAAATATGTATTTTATCCCTAAAATGTACATCTAAAGACTGAATCAAACTGCAGTGAGAGGTATAGAAAAGTGGTCTAAGTAAAAAAACTTTGTCTTTTTATATCTCTGTAATTTCTGCAGATAGAAGCGTGCACCTTTGTATGTGAATAGATGAATGTAAGTGAAACATTTTACTAATTGACATTTTTGTTCTACGGGGCCATATAAAAATATAATATTTTCTTTCCCAATGGATATCAAAGTATTTTTATACAAATTTCTACCTTATATGACGAAACCTTGTAATTGGAAGTACATGTCTAGGATCAATATTTAAGAAATAAACACTTCTTCAACTCTTTTGGTGACACCCTGTATATAGTTTCTCTTCTTTCGCTTTTGTTTGCATTTTAATATTAGGAGAACCAATAAGTTTATTTAGATTTACCAATTTCTTGTTTTGTACAATATTTTTTAAATTCTTTCTTTTCGTTTTAGTTCTATTATTTTCCATTCTAATTTTTCCAAATCACATTTCTTAAATGCACCAGTGACGTTGCTAGGCTCTCGGTTCCGTTGCTGTAATTTTTATCATATAATTAAATAGATATTTTAAAAGTTTATTTAATTTTGAACTAATTTGATTTAATTTAATAACTAGATGTAATTTAATGTATAGAGTAATTTGATTTATTAACTAGAATTTTATTATAAAAATTTCGTCTTATAAATGTCATATTCTTTTATATTTAATATTAATTTCAGTAATATTTTTGATAATTAAGATTCTTTCAATTTATGAATTTTAATCTAATATCTGAATTTAGTTTCTATACAAATTATCGAAAGAATTTCTTGTACATATAAATTATCAAAGAATTTGAGCACTTTTTGTATGTAGGATCAAGTATCCCTAAGGTTAGGGATACATGACACTAAAAGATTTCATGAAATATATATATATATATATATATATATATATATATATA
>BGPR01021260.1:0-13890 GCA_013235015.1 Araneus ventricosus
AGTATTTGAACGAATTTTTGATGCAGTATGTGCTGCATTTAATGAAATTAATGACTTACACTATATTAACCTAATTATAGAGTGAATATTTAACCTAATCAAAGACAAAATGAATAAAATAACCCCCATGGAAAATTTTCTTACCGTAAGTGGAAAGATGGGTTTTAAAATCATTTTTAAAATGTAAATCTATCAAAATAATATAGTAAATAGGTCTAAAAAGGAAATTTAATTGAAGTAACGAAGAAAGAAAAAAATTGGACTAAAAAACTGGTGAAACAACAAAAATGGAATGCAATTTATTAGACTTTAATGCACCAAAGGAAGCTTTTATATCGTGAGATCAAAATAAGTTTTTAAATTATGCCTTTGTTTGTTTTGTTGAAATAATAGAATTATGATTTGAATGAATTGAAAGTTGATTTACTTTCATTACAATACTGCAAATTATTGTTAAAAATTATGTTTACAAATATTTTTCTAAAAATTTCAAAATTAAGGAATAAATTGAACATCAACTAAACTGGCATCATTTTAAAGATAATATTTTTGAAATTAAATGTTATGTAAAAATTTTAAATCTGATTATATTTTTGAAAATTATCGCTGATTTGACGATCGAAGCGAAGTCCTGTTTTTACTCGACTTTTTGACTGTTTGTCTGTAATTTTTTTTTTAACGTTGTAACGACCAAACGCGTTCATTGATGTCGTCGAAAACGACTTATGTGTAAAGATTTATTATTTTTTTTATTCCGTTTCAAGATGGTGGACGCTTTATTGATCCCAATCAATATAATGTTTAGTTGTTTATTTTCAATGACTCTGAAGATCCGCCGTGTATGGGGCCTGTTGCACGCTAAATCATACGTAGTGGCCAAACGTCCTCCCGTTGGTGTGGCGCGGAAGTTTGGAGAGGGGGGGCCAGCTCAGGTGTCGTCCTCGTCATCTGACCGCGGTTCAAAATTACGAGGTCCGTCCCTAAATAGCCCTTGTGTTGCTTCAAAACGGGACGTTAATATAACCTAACCTCTTTTCAATGACTAAAGCCAGACGGAACTCCGTTCGTAATGCCTCCAGATACCTCTAATAATAACAAATTACCTTTAATTGTAATTTTGTTAATATTGTTAAGAGCAGACATTTAATTTTAATTTAATTATTTCTAAAAAGCAGAGTGCGCAAATAATATGAATTCGGAAAATTTAATGACTAAACGTTTAAAGACTGAAGCGAAGAGCAGATTTTTTTCTTGTGGACGGAGGCGTGTGTCTACAGAACTATCATTGTATATAACAGAGTTTAAGATAAGGAATATATCATATCCATTTCTTGATTTTAATTTATTAAATTTATAATAACTAAAATTTAAAAATATTTTAGAGAAAAATGATATCATTTTTAATATGAGTGGGCCCCCATTGACTGATGGCAACCGCTATTTTCAGACCCGTTCAGCCACTGTTTTCGATGGCCCTGATACCCAGCAAACTTGCATAAAAGACAGTAACATTACAATTTTTTATACATAACAGTTCCTTGTTTACTTTAACGAGAAAATATTCAATACATATTTTATATGTAATGATGAAGATTCTTATAATTATATAGTTTCTGAAAAGATATACAGGCATTTAAAACATCCATCTGAATAAAAATATTTATAGATAATTTTTTTAAATTATTTTCAAAACTATACAAATATTATGAAATGTTTGTGTCCATTATTTTATTTATGAATGAATAATGTTCTTTATACAAATAGTACAATAAATAATTATATAAACTATTGGTTATAAGCTATAATTATATAGCTATTTTAATCAGCATTATCAGGTAAATGAACACATTTTGTACAATTCACTGAGGTGCGGTTTGGAAGAATGGCAAGAACAACTTCCAATAGAGCATCTATTGTTTTTCCATTTGCAGTGAACATTATTAATGCTGGAGGAACTGGCTCTTGAGACATATGATAATAATCTACCTCCAATATACCCTCTGAAATCTTCTATCCATAATGTGAAGGACATAGTGCAATAATAAACTCCTGTTTATTCCAGCCTGGTAATTTGCTTAATAATGATTAAACATGTTTTTGAAGAAAATTTTGATTTGGAGGAAGATTGGTATCTGAGAAGCAAGATTTTTAAATTCAGAATGAAACTTTAAATTTATAAATACCCAAAAACTGGGTATTTTGCAAAAAAAAGTATTTACGAATGGGGATGCAAAATTTAAATTTATAAATATACAAAAACTGATTGTTTTTTTACAATTAAAGTATTTACGAATTGTGATTAAAAATTAAAGCATCTAAAAACTGGCTATTTTGAGGGGAAAAATGTATTTGTGAAGTATGCTTCAAAATGAAACATAAAATTTATAAATAATCAAAAATGTATTTTGCAAAAAAAAAGTATTTGTGAATGAGGATTCAAAATGAAACATAAAATTTTTATATATATAATACATAAGGTATAATATTTTTAAATTAAAGTTCTGACCAATTTTTTTTTAATTGCTATCAGGATTCAGAATAAAATATTCCAGAACTTAAACAGGATCGGAGGATAATTTATCTTTTTTGATATGAAGGAATGGCACTTAAAATGAAATAATAATTTTGAAAACTGTATGTTATACAGAGAGGGCTCGTGAAATTTCTGATTAATAATTTCTCAGAATTCCATGCTACAAGTCAGTCAGTCTTGTTTTGATTTAATGAGGAGTGTAACAAACAAACATGTATTAATAATATGGAAAATTTTAAGTTGGAAAGAAAAAAAAGCACTTGCTTGGAACTTTTTAATGTTAAAAAAGATAAAAGTGTACTGTGATGTCGAGTACAAATGACAATGTAACAAAAAATGTTTCAAATATCCTGTTGGGTTAAAAAAGGGATGCAAAGGAAATTAATATAGTTTTAAACAAATTCAAACTATGAAAACTACATCAAACTTTCAGTTTCAAGAACATTTAAGAACTGAAGGTGATGATTCAGATGAACCCCGCCTAGCAGTAAAATGCCTGGCACATCTTCAAATAATATAAAAGTTTCAGGAATAACTATTATTCAACACATTCGCCATAGTTTTTAAAACTATTAGAACTGAAACATTTGGTATCTTTTCATCAGAAATTGTCTGGTTCTTTAACCGATTAATCCAAAAAGAATTATTAACTATTGTATCCTTCAGTTCCATTATCAGCTCTTTATAATTTTAAAACCAAATACAATTCCCTTTCAAAAAAATTAGTTTAAGAAAGGGTTTTTTAAAGCTAAATTAACTTTTTTTTAATAAGCAGCAAATACAAAATTAATCATTTATTCATTGTAATTAAAAAGGGTATTTTCATTTAAATCATGTATTTTATGTTGTTTTTATAAAACTTAATTAGTTTAATTTTTATTGATTGAATTCTTTGATTATTTAAAATTAAATTATATTATTTGTCTGGGTATCTATTTTCAAACCATTATATCTATTTTATATGAATAAAGTGAATTGAAAAATAAATCCCAGGTAAGTATTTACCATTAAAAATAAATTCCCAGGTAAGTATTTACCATTAAAAATTAATACCCAGATATTTTACACCACTGATTATAGACTTTGTTAGGAATTATTTTCAATGAAAAAAGCTTTTAATTGTGGCTCTACTTTTATTTCTTTTTCATCGGTCAAAATCAACTGACCTGCACAAAATTTAATTTTTTCAAGAGTAAAATCTTAGCAACACTGAAAATCATCTATACAGTCTTCCCCTGCGTGGATTTTACATTCCATCCTAGCAATAACCATTTTATTTTCTAGATTGAACTTTTTAGAATCACTGAAGTCGAAGCCTCTGAAAAATAAAATGCAAAAAAAAACAAACCCACCGCGCAACGGAAGATTGCATCCTTGCTCCTCATGGGCTTAATTGTGGTTTTCTCCGCGATAGTGATTCTGTATAAGGCATTCTGATTGGTCAGAACAATGGAAATTTTATAACTTTAATTTCTTTGTATTTATTAATTTGCGTCGATCCAATGTAGAACATTGAATTATAATTTTTTGGATTTCATATTCTTTTCTTTGGTTAATTTCAAAAATTTCCCCACAACCTAGTAATATTACTTGAACGATAGCGAGGCATGTCCTGCGGCCTATTATCGGATTTACGTCAACTTGCCCAACTAGAAAGAGCCCTTGCGGAAATAGGAATGAATAGATTTTACAGCCTATAGACTAGAGAAAGAAGGAGGCGCACTCTTGTTACAGATAACAATCTCACCGATCGTCTTCAGAGAAACCACAGGAATCTCATCTCCGAAATTGGGACGGCAAGAAAAGCTTCCCGTACCCCACCGGCAAGCAGCCACCCCATGTACAGATTACCCTCCCTCAGTCCCGCGATAAGAAAACTGCTGGGTAACTTTGGAGGGTGGCAATATGTGTACCTCTTGACTCTTTTTTTTAAATTTTAATTTTAAAAAAATTAAGCGAATTTTTGAGTTTTTCCTTAATAACTGCCGAAAGTTCTACCGCAGAAAAATCATTTTTACACCATCTGAAAGTGCAAAAAATTACCTTCTCAATGATATCAATTAAGTTGCCGGAGAATCTTTTCTCTAATTTTAATAGCCTTTTAAAAATATTTTTTGGCATAATTTACAACAACACGTTTCATTGTTGCAGCACATTTGAAACCGTTTTCATTGTTTAAGCAAGTATTTAATTGCGTGTTTGTCTTTTAGTGTTGAAATGCGAAGTAATATCTTAATACATTTTCTTTCATATTCAATTTCATGAAAGTCTTTATGGAATCTGTAAATCAAGCTCTCTAAGATATTATGTATATTAGGAAACATATTCAAAAAGCTGAATGGTTATGGCTGCTACGTCCTCATTTTTTTAAGCACGTTTAAATTCAGTTAAAATAAACTGGCCACATAAATGCGCTGCACCATTTTAAAGTTAAAATCGATTTTTTTTTTTTACAAGAGAAATAAGAAAGTGAAGATGGCGCCAGCAACATGCAATTAGATGTTGCATGACATGGTCAGTTATTAGACTCCATTGAGGTCATTTATGTAGGTAATGAACAGAACAGGTATAAGGCCATCCATTTCCAGAATAGGAAGTTTAAAATTACATTGTAAAAGCAGCCATGAATGTAAAATTATAAAAGATTCAGTTAAAACCATATTTCCGGCGAACAAGCTGGTCGCCGAAGGCGGCTAGTTATATATAAAAATATTTTTAAAAAATTATTAAATTTAAATGAATAAACTGTACAACAATTTAATTCATATGATCGTAAAGGTAATTTTGCATTTTTTGGTGGTGTAAAAATTAATTTTATTTTGCAAATACTTCGCAAGTTATTAGGGAAAAATGCCGAAAGTTTGCTTAATTTTTATGTAATTGAAATTCAAATAAAACCTTCAATTACATAGCCCCCAAGCTGCACATTAACAACCAACAAAGTATGCTTGAGCCAAATTTCGTAAATCTAAGTCCGTCAGTCTACCCTGTAGAGCGCTAACACGAACATTATTATTACTAGAAATATAAAACAGATTTTCTGTCTGTGAGCATGTGTTCTTCAAACAATTTTATTTATTCATTAATATTTCGTCCAACATTGATGAAATTTGACTCGTTAGGAACAAGAGAAAAATCTCAATTAGTTTATTAAAGTCCAAATGTTGGGTTTTTCCCGTAATATCTTTCAAAAACATAATCGCTTAGAAATTACTTTTACACAATCTCAAAATAAAAAAAATTAATATATGTCTTTCAATTGTATCAAATTATCTGTTCCCATTTTTCCATTCTTTAACAAAGTTTTAAAAATTGCTTTTTATGATTTGCTACAATGTTTCAATTTTTGTCATGAAAAACAAACTTAAGGGATTAACTTTATTGTTGTCGTAATACTAAGATAATGTAAAAAGTATGATTATCCAACTTAAGTACAATAAATAAATCAACTCCAAAGTAAATTTCCACTTACTCGCAGGTTGATCTTATACACTTCTTAAAATATGTTTCTCAACTCACGCTCATTGAATGAAGTGTTTTTTAAAAATTGCAGTTTAATGTTTTGTTTAGTGAAATATTTTCTCACATCAGCGGAAAATGTATATATAATGTATATTAGAAGACAACTTCATATTTAAAAAAAAAAAATTAGACTTTGCTTCACCAAGAACGATAATAAATGACTTTTTATGTCTTTTGTAAAATTAGTATTTGTCACTTGTTCCCATTCTGCAATTAATGATTCAAATGTATTTTGTATGTTATTACTTTTACACGTTATTAGTGCTTCAATATACACATTAACACATCTTCTAAGTAAGCTCATCTGCAAAACATCCAGTAACGCATCTTTTAGGGAAGGTCATCTTTAAAATATCCATCGATGTATCGCCTACGGAAGCTTGTCTTTAAAGCCTCCCGCTAAGCACATCCATCAGAAATACCACTAAGCACGTTGTCAGGGTCTCCAGCCCCGCGCATCGTAGCAACGAGCATAAAAGCTCCCCTTTCTCCCGGGAGGGTTTAAGGAGGTGATGGAGGCAATTCGTACGTCCCCAGGAAGTTTCGTGCTGTGTGGGTATGAATGACTGGTCACCCCATCGTCATCATGAGAATGATTCCGATGATCTTGAAAAAACACAGTAATGACGGAAAACTGTCAGCAGCGAAAATTCAACCAATCGAGTGCGACTTTGACGGTGACGTAGTTCTCCTTCCACGATACCGAAATCCTGTCTCACCGGTTGTCTCAATGCATCACGTGACGAGAAACTTTTGAGGAGTGGCATTACCTTAGCGTACACGAAAATAGCTGACGGAACGCTACCCGTCTTGTGTAGCCTTAACTCAGAAATGTGAAGAGCTGGAATGATCAAATTCAGCATTTTGTGCTATCATCAGAATCATAGATCTGTAACAAGTTTTGGACCAAATGCAGCAAAGGCCTGACTACCTGTCGGTTTGATTATTCGTGTGTGTATGAGTCAGTGGCGTAGCGAGGGTAAGTGGTGCCCGAGTCACGATGTGATTTTCTCGTCCTCTCTCGTAATTGTCAGTGGTTTAGATAGCTTAAACGGTGCCCATGAGGGATGGTATTTTTTCGTCTCCCTTATAGAATTTGAATTTTAAAAATTGGCATAAACGCACATGATCAGTGGCGTAGCAAGGGTAAGAGGCGCTCGAGGAATAATATGATATTGGGGGTTACAGCCCCTACTCGCTAGGCTCGTCAACCCCCAAGAATCACGTTGTGATTCTTTTGGGATCACTACGTGATCCCAGCTCGCTTCGCTCGCTCGCCGTACAGTTATGACTGTCTGCTAGTAAAAGGAAATTATAAATACATTAATTACTAAAAGTAAATTTTAATTATTTGATATAGCATAAACTTCTAACATTTTTTCCGCAATTACTAATAAACTAAATCATCAAATTTTAAAAATTAAAATTTGCTAGTAGCATATATATATATATATATATATATATATATATATATATATATACATATGTAAATGTTTCAAAGAAATTTGATGCTAAAATGTATAATTATAAAATGTTTACAAATAGAAATTATTTACATCAATCAGAAATCAGGCATTTAAAACTTCTTGGTACACAAAATTAAATATTTCTTCAACAGTTTCATTAGCCCTAACTTTCTTCCAACAAACTTCTAAATGTCCACTCTTCTCAATGAATTATTGCTCAAAAAAGCTTCGTCACATGTATACACACTCACTGCAATAATTATTTAGCCAAGGGAGTTACAACTTTTCTCCCTGGGTGTGTGTTAAAACCTCAGAAAGTTTAAGTCACGAAAGATTATTTAACCCATTTCACAAACTTTTAGCTTAAAAAGCACAGTTTAACGTGCAAATGGCTTTAAACATGTTAAGATTCACTATTCAAAATTAAAAACCATAATAAATATTTACTTTTACCTTTTTTAAATTAACAAAATAGCCTTTTTTGGAAATTTTTAAAAATTTCTAAAATTTTTTCTTTTTACACCAAAATTTTCAAGATGCTCTTTTTTCACTGATATTTTGATCAGAAAAGCTTCGCCGCATGTATACACACTCCCTGCAATAATTATTTAGCCAAGAGAGTTATAATTTTTCCCTTTGGGAAGTTATTTATGTGTTAAAACCTCAGAAAGTTTGAGTTGAGAAAGTTCGAAAGATTATTTAACCCATTTCACAAACTTTTAGCTTAAAAAGCACAGTTTAACGTGACAAATGTCTTTAAACATGTTAGATTCACTATTCAAAATTAAAAACCATAATAAATATTTACTTTTACCTTTTATACTTTAACAAAATAGCCTTTTTTGGAAATTTTTAAAAATTTCTAATATTCTTGCTTTTTACAACAAAATTTAAAACATGCTCTTTTTTCACTGATATTTTGATCAGAAAAGCTTCGCCACATGTATACACTCTCACTGCAATAATTATTTAGCCAAGGAAGTTATAACTTTTCTCTCTGGGTAGTTATTTATGTGTTAAAACCTCAGAAAGTTTGAGTTACGAAAGATTATTTAACCCATTTCTCAAACTTTTAGCTTAAAAAGCACAGCTTTACGTGGCAAATGGCTTTAAACATGTTAAGATTCACTATTCAAAATTAAAAATCATAATACTTATTTACTTTTATCTTTTTAAAATTAACGAAATAGCCTTTTTTTGGAAATTTTTAAAGATTTCTAAAATTCTTTCTTTTTACACCAAAATTTTAAACATGCTCTTTTTTTCACTGACATTTTAATCAGAAAAGCTTCGCCGCATGTATACACACTCCCTGCAATAATTATTTAGCCAAGAGAGTTATAATTTTTCCCTTTGGGTAGTTATTTATGTGTTGAAACCTCAGAAAGTTTGAGTTGAGAAAGTTCGAAAGATTATTTAACCCATTTCACAAACTTTTAGCTTAAAAAGCACAGTTTAACGTGACAAATGGCTTTAAACATGTTAAGATTCACTATTCAAAATTAAAAATCATAATACTTATTTACTTTTATCTTTATAAAATTAACGAAATTGCCTTTTTTGGAAATTTTTAAAAATTTCTAATATTCTTTCTTTTTACACCAAAATTTTAAACATGCTCTTTTTTTCACTGATATTTTGGTCAGAAAAGCTTCGCCACATGTATAAAAGAACAGACTCCCACTAAAATTCTCACAACTATATTCCTGTAGGTCGGCAACTTCGCTCTGTACACAAAAATGTTGGATTCTATTTTGTTCATTGCAATTGGATCGTATTATGAAAGATTCCTCAATAGTTTCATTAGACCTATCTTGACGATTTCGATTTATTATCGAAACTGCCCAAGTTAAACTCATTTTCAAAAATTTTGATATCCCAGATCAAATCAATCGCTAATTGGATTGTAAACAATCTAAACTCGCGAGCTGTTGCCAAACGGCGATTAAGAAATTCGACCGTTTTTTGTCGCCACGTAAGAGAATTACATATATAGATTTTTTGGTCCCAGTCGTCATCAGTGGCTGAACAAGCCTAAATGGTGCCCGGGGCACGGTATTATTCTTACACCCACTCTTCACACTTTTAAAAAATAGCATAAACGTGGTGATGTTTTTACTCCCCGGCTCCCCCTAAGTGTGGCGCCCGGGGCATCTATACCCCCTTGCCCCCCGGTCACCACGCCACTGAAATGAGTACTATAACTCAAAAACGAATTAATCTAGATAAATTATATCTGGTATGTTGTCTTGGAACAAATTTTGGATTTAATCGAAAGGAAGGAAAACGTCCAAAATATATATATATAATGTTTTCTTCACAGTACTACGAAATAAAAACAAACCCTCTATGTTTTGTTAGTATACGAAAAAGTCGATGGGAAAACACTCCCGCTGGTTTTTTTTCTTAGCTGTAAGTCCTCAGATTTTTAGAAAAAGAAGAAAAAAGAACCCCTACCAAATCTATTTCCTTACCTTCTAAGGTCGACCCTGGATGTTTTGAATTCTGTACACTCTTGTGGATGTATGGCATCTGTACTGTATAGCATCTTGTGCTATTTGGAACGGGTGTACCGAACTTATCCATTGGACTTCATGTATTCAGACAGGAATAAAGCAGCGGGTCTATTTGGGAAGCTCTCGCTGCGCATGCGCATCGCGTGTTTCGTGTTTTTCAACACGTGAACTCTTTTGGAGAGGAACAAATTTGTGCAGTTCCCATTTTCTTTTTAAAAATTTGGTCGCTACCTTCAGATCGGAAAGAAGAAAAGATACTTCTGAACAGAAAATGAAATGTTTGATAAAGACAAAGAAAATAATTCGATTTCAAATAGTTATTAAGCAAGTTATATTATTTTCAATCAGGGCTTCTGTAATTGTGGGTCTTGTGAAGAGCGGGATTGCGAATATGAATTGTGGATGTCGAAAAGGACTGTAGCTGTCAGTGAGGGCGACTGCAAATTATCCCTGTTAGAACAAGGCGATATGTCTTGAGAACACGGGCGGTTTCTTGCCAAAGAGGCCAAATCGCGATAACCAACTTAAAACTCGACAAAAATTCGCCATGTTGGATGGATGCAAGATGGCGTTGATTCTAATGACCGTCATAGAAGAAATGTTGAAAAGTAGAAAAAATGCTCTAAAATTGAAACGAATTTATGTAAAGTGAATGAGAAAATTATGCATTAAAACAGAAAATTACTGCTAAGAGAATATTAAAAAAATGCCGGAAAACAAAAATGCTTACTAAGAATAATATTTTTTTTCTGAATGAAGGAGGGGGGGGGGAGAAAGCCCCACAACCCCCCTGTTAGCTGTATATGACAAAATTAAAACCGGAAAATAGACACAAATTCAGGAAAATTTGCTAAATTCTTACTGATAGTAAATCACAGTAACACCGGAATAGAAAAAAATTTTGCTAAAATTATGAAAAAATTGGAAGAAAGAACTTACTTCATTTGACGGAGTCCTGAGTTTGTGGGGATACAATTCGGTAATACCTCTAATAAAACAAGGAACAAGAGCTTTCAAAGTCCTCTGCTAAAAATACTCTGCTAAATATGAGTCGAGTTAACTCCTCTCAGTCAAAACCATTTTCTCTTCACATGTCGGACACACATACTCTTTAGCTATCAGATTCATCTTCATACACCAATCAATCACATCTTTCTTACATCCATTTTTCAACCTATACAAGTACTTTAAATCAAACAGACCAGCTTGGCTTTCGGCTGTGCTATGATTATCGCGTGAAGACATAACGGGCATTTTGGAAGGACCTGGAATGAACCAAAGAAGAGAAAAAAAAGCTACCGAAACGTGGTTAGAGTTCGCAACGTAGTAAGGGTTAAAAAAAGCGACTGCAAGGTGCAAACGACGGAAGGCAAAAGAAAGATACAGCCGTATGCAAATTCTGGCAACGTTTTAGGGTTGCCAACAAAATTAACAAAGCTACCACATTTGGCGAAAAAACAATTCGGCGCCGAAAATTCCAACTTGGCGGCCGTACCGTGTTTTTAAGTCGGGCCGAACAAGGGTACAAGGCATGGTACAATATCTCCCCGATGTTGTTCAGTATTCTGTGTAACATCGTGAAGATATCATAATAATATTGTAGAGCATCTTGTGCTGTTAGGGATATGGGGTGGAGGGGCAAAAAATTTATGGACAACTAAAATTACAGGTGTAATAAGGGGTAGCCAACAAAATTCAAAATTCAACTTTGAAATGATATGTTTTGGATGTTCTCTGAGCGAATTGAGACAGTTTACCAACTTAACTGAGGTAATAATAATAATTTTTAAGAGACTGATTAATACTACAGTGGCGTAGCGACGGGGGGCAAGGAGGGTATTGATGTCCCGGGCGATAGATTTAGGGGGCACCATGGAGTCAAAATATTACTGCGTTTATATTATTTTTAAAGCAAAATGTGATGAAAGGGCTTAATAAATCATGCCCGCGCATCATTTGTGCTTGCTAGGCTACTGATGACGACTGGGGTAAAAAATCATACTATGATCCTATCGCCACTTATCCTCGGTACGCCACTGGTCATTCTCACGAAGCTTTACTAGGTTTATGTCACTTTTTAAAGTCAAATGCGATGAAGGGACGAAGAAATACTGTGCTCCGGGCGCCGTTTAAGCATACTAAGCCACTGATGACAGTCGGGGAGGGACGAAAAATGATACCCGGGCGCCATTTACCATCGCTATTCCGCTATAATACTATACAGTATAATTTTCTTAAAGGAATGATTTGACATATAGCACAATTAAACCTAATTTTTATAATTCCTAGTTTTAGGCAGCTAAAATGAAACAGAAATTTAATTTTTCCTGCAAGAGTGGAGGGGGGAGGCAGTTGCTTCTCCCACTTTTGTTGGTAGTTGTTATCATAAACATTTCATTACAATCTTTGAATTATCCTATAAAAATTTCTTTTTGCTTATCATGAATTAATGCATCATTTTCCTGTTTTGTTGCCCATCCGGACCTTGTACTCGGACTCGAGAAAAGGAAAAGTTTAGAAAGCTTTTTAACCCAAAAATATTTTCTGGAGTTTTTCCAGTTTGCACTTATCGAAAAAATTGAAAGAATAGGTTCAATGAAACCTTTTGGGGTCACAACAGTGTTCTACACGACCCACTGAGAATAATTTGATTCAGGCGAAAAGACGGTGTAGCGTATCGAAGATAGAGTGGTAATTATTGAACAAGCTCAGTTTCATTAATTTAGAGTTCATTTACTTTCTTTGTAAAGGATTAAATTTCCCTAGTATGGGTTCATTATATTTAGAGACGTACAAGATATCTGAAAGCAGAGTTCCCACTGGACACACGTCTGAGCAGGGTCTTTGCCCGCCCTCATCTGAGATCCCAGCTACATTTACAGTGATATATATACTGTTCTTTACAGAGAAAAAAGTCTGGAACCATTCAGAATTCCTTAGCTCTCTTTCGCAATACGTCACCAACCACATCTGGTCATTTGCATCCTATTGTCATCTACACATCCGGGAACGCATCTGTTAAACATCTAGGAATGTAATTAGCCTACCTTTCAACATGCGGGGTTCTGCACAATGAATAAGCTATAACGGGAATGCTTTCTTTCGTTAAAAACTGAAGCATTTATATTGTGGCGATTATATTCAACCGAACTTGGAAGTGAACAGAAAATAAAAAAATTACCGTTGCTAAGTAACGCGGAATTAATTTACCAAGTTACCTTTTTGTTTCATTATTTCACTATTCTATTTTTTATCACCGTAGAAGCAATAAAAATTCAGATATCGAAGTGAGTGAATATTCTCTTCCTTATTAACCGAATGTCATGGTAATGAATACAGACAAGAACCGGTTAACCGAATGACATGGTACTGAACACAGATAAGAACCGGTTAATCGAATGTTATGATAGGTTTGGCTTGTTGTGATACAGATAGGGACCGAATAATCGAATGTTAAGATAGGTTCGGTTTATTGTGATACGGTTCATGAAGCTAAGAACCGAATAACTGAATGACATGGTAATGAATACAGATAAGAACCGGTTAACCGAATGACATGGTAATGAATACAGATAAGAACCGGGTAATCGAATTTTAAGATAGGTCCAGTTTGTTGTGATACAGATAGGGACCGGGTAATCGAATGTTAAGATAGGTTCGGTTTTTGATATACGGTTAATGAAGATAAGAACCGGTTAACTTAATGAAATGGTAATGAATACAGATAAGAACCGGTTAACCGAATGACATGGTAATGAATACAGATAAGAACCGGTTAATCGAATGTTATGATAAGTTTTGTCTTCTTTTGATACAGATAGCGACCGGGTAATCGAATGTTAAGATAGGTCCG
>BGPR01021260.1:13900-26724 GCA_013235015.1 Araneus ventricosus
CGGTTAACCGAATGACATGGTAATGAATGCAGATAAGAACCGGTTAATCGAATGACATAGAAATGAATACAGATAAGAACCGGTTAACCGAATGACATGGTAATGAATACAGATAAGAACCGGTTAAGCAACACTTCAGTACTACATATACGCTGTAAATGTTTTCCACGCGCAGTGTACTTAACATAAACATTTCCCATTTTCTGTCCTTTGTACATAAAATTACGCATTGTAAAAATCATTTTTGCATTATTTTCTCATTAGTCACAACACAAAGAAAGTAAATTTTAAATTTGTAATGATTATTGATTCAAAATTGAATAAAAGTTATTGATGTACTTATTAATTCAAAAATTCAGAATTTATCTTCATCTCTACTAATAATAAAGGAGAATGTGTGTCCGTGTGTTGGTCCTCTGCAGGGCAGACCGCTAGACATAGAGCTACAAAATTTGGCACGAACGTTCTTTGAAGGGTGAGAATATGCACGTCGGAGCCTTTTTCAGGAATTTTTAATTATAATCTTTATTAATTAAAATTAAGCGAAATTTTGGCGTTTTTCCTTACTAACTTCCGAAAACATTACAGAACAAAAACCATTTCTACCCCCATCTGAAAGTGTAAAAAATTACCTTTTCAATAATATCAATTAAGTTGCCGTACAATCTTTTTCCTAATTTTAATAACTTTTTAAAAATATTTTTTGGCATAAATTTACAGCAATACTTTTCATTGGTGCAACGCAATTCAAACCGTTTTCATTGTTTAAACAAATATATATATATATATATATATATATATATATGCATGATTCTCTTTCATTGTTGAAATCTGAGTTAATATTGAAATTCATCTTGCTTTCATATTTTATTTCATTAAAATTTTTGTGGAATCTGTAAACCAAGCTCTCTAAGATATTAGGTATATTAAGAAATATATCCAATAAGCTGATTATTATGGTTGCTAAATTTTCATTCTTTTTAAAGCATCTTTTAATTCAGTAAAAAATGCCGCTGGCCATAAAATGTGTTAGAGAATTTTAATGTTGAAATCAAATGCATATTTTGCAAGAGGAATAAGAAAGTGAAAATGGCGCCAACAACTTGCAATTAGATGTTGCAGGACATAATTAGTTATTTGTCTCCATTAGGGACATTTATATAGACAATGAACAGAATAGGTGCAAGACCACTAAATGAACATTGATTAAATATCTGCCACAATCTGAAAGTTTAAAATTCGTTGTTAAGAGAACCATGATTATAAAATGATGCAAGATTCAATTGCAATCATATTCCCGGCGAACAAGCTGGTCGCCGAATGCGGCTAGTTAATAATAAAGGAGAATGCGTGTGTGTGAGTGTTGACTCTCTACAAGAGAGACCGTTGGACATAGGACAACGAAATTTGTTACAAACATACTTTGGAGGGTGGGAGTGTGCACCTAAGAGCCGTTTTTTTGAAATTTTAATTAGAATTTTAAGTAATAAAAATCAAACATAATTTTGGTGTTTCTTCTTAACAACTTCTAAAAATATTAAATAAAAAAATATTTTTACATCCCCGTCAAATTCAAAATCTTTTCTCTCCAATGATATTAATTAAGCTGCCATAAAATTTTTCTTCTAATTTTAATGAATTTTCAAATTGTTTTAGGCATAAATTATAACAATACTTTTCATTCTTGCAACGAAATTCAAAACTGTTTACGTTCTGAAAACAAATATTTATTTGCGTGTTTTCCTTCGATGTTTGAAAGCAAAGGTAATATCTTAATGGATTTTCTTTCCTTTTTACATTTCACAAGTTTTTCTGTGGAATCGGCAAACAGAATCCTCTAAGATAGTAAATATTGTTACAAAATTCGTCCTATGGGTGTGTGGTGGAAACAGTCCAACAAGCGGGATAATGAAGAATGATACTTTATTGCTAAATATACACTAATACCCGAAACACAGGTGACAGGAACAATAGCTCTTATACAGATTAGCAACGCAAACAGTCAACAATTCACTAGTAATAACAGTAACAGTACTTTCAATAGCACTCAGCTAAGGCTTTCCAGCTGGCACTGCAGACGAAACTCCGAAGTCCTTCTTCGCAGTCCGAAGACGATCCCAGTGGATCAACACGTTCAAAGTCGATCAACACAACTACTCTTCTGTGATTCGAGTACGGTCCTTTTATAGTCTTCCCGACAGGCCGTGACGTCACATGGCATCATCTGGAAAAATCTGGATCTCGACCCCCTAATAGAGATACCGAGAAAATTCCAGCACCTTTGAGATCCCACATTTCGTCGCCACGGTTGCCAATTTTTTCGCCAAGTCGACAAGATGGGCACCAATTTTGTCGCCAAGGCAGGCCTTGCTGCTGCCAGTGAATCCATATTTACCCCTGTAAAACTCTCTTCCCAACCATTAGACTAAGGGGTCTATTCTGGTACCCCCGGTTGGGTTGGGTTCCGTTGTTAAAGTTCGGAACCCAACCGGGGGTACCAGAATAGACCCCCAATATTGCCGGGAAGCGGCATTCCATGTTCGTAACAATATATTAGGAAATATATTCAGTAGGCTGAATGATTATGATTGCTAAGTTTTAATTCCTTTCATCAGCATATGTGCCGCGCCAATTTAAACTTGAAATCGAATGCTAATTTGAATGAAGAATAAGAAAGTCAAGTTCACACCGACAACTTAAAAATAGATGTTACATGATGCAGACAGTTTCTTGACACCATCAGGTACGGTCATGCTAGATCAGGGATTCCCAACCTTTTTTCCTTCGCGTACCCCTTCATCATTCTTTTTGTTTCCGCGTATCCTCTACTATCATATCCTGTATTTCCCACAGCTTGCGGCGTAATATGGAGGAATGAGCAAATATACTTCTAGTTAACCAACCATCCGTTTATGCAAAAAAGTTTTTATCAATAATGTTAAGGTTAGCTTAAATGAGCTTAAAAGTGAAATGATTCGAATTAATTAGATTTTCAGAAATTACTTTTGATTTGAAATTTTATTCCATTTTTACAATAAAGTTAGTTCATTGCCAAGGAAAATGAAACCCGTATTGTAAGTCAGTATTGTATTTCGTTTTAACTTAAAAGGATAGCTAAAAATTACACTTCGTATTAATCAATTATTCAAGTGACATATTTATTAAATAGTAAGTATTCTTTTAGAGAAACAAAATGGTCTAACTCTTTAATTCCATTATATTTTCCTGTTTCCGCCATTAGCGACTTTGATTTCACGTACCCCTAAATTGTCCTTCGTGTACCCCCATGGGTACGTATACCACAGGTTGGGAACCTCTGATGTAAACAATAAACAGAAAATATGCAGAGCTACTAAAAGGACACGGTTAAATGTCCATCTCAGTTTAAAGTCTACAGGGCAGATCGCTGGCCCTCGAGCACGAAATTTAGCACACACATACTTTGGAGGATGGGAATGTGCACCTCGGTGTCTTTTATTGAAATTTTAATTAATAAACAGTTAAGCGATTTTTTTTCGTTTTTCCTTGATAACATTCGAAAATATTATAGCACAAAAACGTATATTATTATACCATATAAAAATCCTAAAAAATATCTTTTTAATGTGAAAGGACTAGAGGATACCTCAATATATGCCCAGCCTCATCATTGACTCAGATAAGTTAGTTGCAAATGATACTCCAGGCAAAAAGTTCAACAATAAACATTTATTTCATATTTTAACAAGGTATATTGTGCAAAAAGAACTCATCAATTGAAACATTAAAACTTTTGAACATTTAAACGAAAACAATATCTGCAGAACAAGAATCAGTACGACACATCTCGCATCGAAAGTTACCATGTAAACATAAGAACACTTGGCGAGTTGAAGAACACTTCTAGAGAGAAGCTAAGTGGAATATCCATGGTTCCTAGCTTCTGCTCTGCATTTGGTGAGATCAGCTGGGTGTAGTTTACTACTAGCTGCTCAAACCGCACGAAGCCATCATGGGAGATCGCTACCGAGTGCAGTTGATACGTTTAAGCCCAGCATTGAAGGAAAAACGACCGCTATTTGGGAAGAGACAGGACAAAGGGATTTTGCAGCATGACAACGCTCAGCCACATGTTGAAAAGCGGTGAAAACATACTTGGAAAATTTTAAATGGGAAGTCCTAACCCACCCGCCATATTCACCAGGCATTGCCCCCTTCGATTATCACTCGTTCCGATCGATGACAGATGGTCTGGCTTAGAATCACTTCCATTCGTATCTAGATGCCAAAAAATAAGTCGACTCTTGGATAGCCTCAAAAGACATGTCCATTTCACTTTCTCGTATACGAAGTACAAAGAGAAAGTATTGTAGTCGTCAAAAAATTCGAACTCGAGATTTTGACGAATCTCCACGTTTTAGACCTCCATGAGTCCGAAAAACACAATTTTGGAATTATGTCTGTCTGTCTGTGAGTACGATAACTCAAAAACTATTAGAGCTAGAGGGATGAAATTTGGTACACAGTTTTATTATCATGAATATAGGTGCGTATCAAATTTTGGACCAAATCCATCGAAGAATTGACTGTCTGTAGGTCTGCATAATCTCGTACTACACTTATATACATATATACACTCATACTCTTACACGTTTGTAAGCTTCTTGATATTAATAATATTTCAAACATGAATTGTAACAATGTTTCTATTGTTGTAAATGAAATTCAAACCGATCTCATTATTTCTGCAAATCTTTTATTCACGCGCTTTTGCAATAGTTACGGTTGTGATAGTATAAATTGTTTTCTTGGGAATTTAACTCCAAAGCAGAATATTTTATCGAACCTGCTTCAAAGTAATATTTTTTTTAAACGTGGCAACAAATATTTGATTTCAGGTTTTTTTTTTTTACTTTATCGTATACGAAGTATACAAAGAGAAAGTATTGTAATCGTCAAAAAATTCGAACTCGATATTTTGAAATTATACGAGAAAGTTTAGGGGAGACCACTCCCGCTGGTTTTGACATGGAATTCAAATGCTGCCAGAAAGATGGGGAAAAGTAGTGGCTAGAGATGGAAAATATATTCAGTGCCTTTTTTTTGCTGATTTTTTAAAAATAGCGTATTAATTTTCACGAAAAAGCGGCGAGAAATTATTCAACATCCCAATATATAACATTATAAGAACTGCATGAAAACAATAATACAATTCTGATTTTATTTAATGAAAAAAACTACAAAATTAAAAACACAGAGGAAATACTCTTTTTGTTAAAATGTCTCTGGGAACAAAATTCAGTGAGAAAAAATTTCACTTAAGAGGTCGGAAACTTTTTTTGCTCCTTTTTCCAGAATAAAAGTGTTGTGCGTACCTTCCACAGTGTGCACAGTAATTTTTCCATCACAGAACTGAAAAATAAAGAAAATTGAATAAATAAACATGTACACATTACAGGATATACGAAACAATGTATCCATACTTTGAATAACTATTACACAAACAAGTAATAAATCAAAGTTATGTAACTAAACTTCCGATCAAAAAAAAAAATCCGATCTCTTCATATTGGTGAAAGTATGGTTAGGGCAAAGAGGGAGCACTGAGTAAGGATGGGAAAAACCTACCGGTTTAAACCGAAAACCGTTTCTCTTTGTTTCGATTAACCGGTTTTCTTGGTTATTTTTTTAAATCCAAAAATCGGGTAGGAAGATAGGCTCGATTTTAGGTTCGACTAGACTAAAATTTACCAAGTTATAAAGATTTGAATTTCATCATCTTAGGCTAATCACCGACAACCGCTTCCTCGAGGCGTCTGTTGGTTGGCGAATTACTGAAAGAGTCTTTATGAACAGATAAATATTGGCCAATGAATTGATTTCCTGCAAAAACAATACTAATAAAAATTTTGTCTGCAAACGGCGTCTGTTTTCCTTAGCCTGTTAGACATTTTATAAAAATTTAGCAATAAATTTATTTTCGGATCCGGTGATAGTAAAATCCCTGGTTATTTTTCCAATTCCATACCATGACCTCAGGTTGGATCGAACCCGATCGGTGCGCGTTTAGTCATCTGCGGTTGGCAATTCTTTTAATGTAAATAAACGTGTTTTCATTTTTTAGGGGGGATACGCAACTGCGGTGACGGTTTGTTGACATGTCTTTTTGTCAGTTGGAGATGATAACGGGGAAAAAAGGAATATGGCTGCCTTCCTATGAGGGTGCCATTTTCTTTCTCTCTTGACCGAATTGGATCGGCAATTTTTTCTAGCCCGTCTCTTGATGGCAATTTTTTGTTTTTTAAGGCAGCTTGAAACGAAGGCTGTTTTATTTTTGTAATACTCTTGAACTAATAATTTTTAAACCCGGCACAAGCCAGGAACTCAGTTCTGGAGCATACGCCGGAGATAAAATCTTCATCCTATAATGGAATGGATGATAACGGGAGAATGATATACATGCACGAGATCGGGTTATATTTTCTGGCAATATTTTTCATATTAGAGAAGTATCTTTTAAACTTATTTTATTGTTTTGATTACTCCAGTGAAGAGTATTATGATTTGGATTAATAATAAATCTTTTTTAAGAAAAACCTGATCTCGTAACTGTGCCACCTCTACGAACTTTTCACTGTCAATTCTGCTAAAGGTGTTTAACACACTCTCGTCGATAACATAGCCAAAATATATTTATCTTTAGTTGGAAGTTCTGTGGTTGATGTACGTTGAATGATGTTGTTTCCGATGAGAGATGTCGACTCACGGATCAACACATTGCTGAAAGAGTCTTTATGAGCAGATTACATGATAAATATTGGCCAATGAGTTAATTTCTTGTGAAAACAATGTTAATAAAGAATTTTGTCTATAATACTTACTTATTGAATAATTACTCGTTTATTATTATTGCATATTGTATTAATTACTTATTTATAATCATTACATATTACATTAATAAACAAAAAAAATCGAAAACCTTTTTTTTTTTGAAAAACAGGTTATTTTGAGCGGTTTTAACTGCCAGGTTAAACCGGACGTGACAAAAACCGGTTTCTTTGCAATAACCGCCATTCCTATCACTGAGTCTCTCTACACTCACTGAATCTCACTCCGAGTGAATGTTTTTGTTGGTGCACCTGAAACATAATGTTCATAGCTGCAGTCTGGCTAGAATTGACAGGTAGAGTAGAAATTAAGAAGAATGAACCCAATTACCAACCAATTTTCTTAGGGATGTCAGTAGTTTTGTCAGAAGACACCATAAACAATTCCTGAACAATATTGGTAAACATTTCAGTAGCTTCCGATAATCGATGCTGCTGCATTTGTGTTAGTTAATTTAAGTGATTAAGCATTTATTCATTATGTCATCTCTCTGCACTTTCAGAATGCCCAAACTTCAATACCAATCTTCTGCAGTTTTTTAAAATGCCTTCAATTTTCTTAGGTAATTTACTTGGTGTAACACCTCATGTTCAAATTTTGAGTTTTCAAGGTCCATAAAGTTTAATTCACAGATTAAAAGTATTTTTTATTTAACTAAATACATTTATATCTATCATTACACGATTGCTTTAATTTCTTTTCACATTCATATCAAATTCACTTTCGTTTGGCGCAGAATAGTCAAACTAATGGCTTTTGAGCCACAAAACATCTAAACAATATTCATTATGTCATCTATTAATTTAAAATAATGTGGTGAAAACTTTCACCGAGTCCTTCAGCCTCAACCACTCGACCGATTTCGACAATTTTTTTCATATGAAAGGTTTTGACGTCTAGATATGTCATCAAGAGTCGCCTTCCCCCTCCACCCTCCATTTTCGAACGAAATCGAATAAACACTTCTCAACTGTACATTGTCTAAGGGTAAACCTTATAGGAATGTATGGCGAAGAAATGTTTTTTCGATTTCGATCGAAAATGGGGGCGGTGGGGGAATGTGACCCTTCATTGCAAATCTAGACGTCATAAGCTTTCATATGAAATAAAAATTATCGAAAACGGTCGAGTGGTTGGGGCTTGCGAACGGTCTGAATGTTTTACTATATTGTTTTAAATATATAGATCCCAACAGTTCCATCAGAATGGCGTGTCAAAAATATGGTAAAATACCTATTGTAGGTGATGGAAACTGTTTATTTAGGGCGATATAATCCTGTATTTAAGGATCTGAAGACTTTCATGCCGAAATTCGTAAAAAAGTTTTACAAAACATTACAACTAGATGAGGTTAATTGAAAGATTTTAAATGAATCTGTTGTCTACAAAGAATATGAAGTCTACTATGGTTTTGTAGTCTGTTCCACTGATCTTCACGCTTAAACCAAACGAGCGAAATTCGCTCAGATGGAGCGAATTTTCGCTCCTTTCCGTACTTGAAAGTGCATCGTCCTTTCGGAGCGTTTTACAATCCTTCCGCGGAGCGAAATATTCGGAGCGAATTTCGCTCCTTTTTGTATTGAACGATTTCGCTCCTTTTCCATCAGTTTTTAATATTAAAAGGAGCGTGTTAAAAGAAATGCTCCTTTTTGAGCAACGATTTCGCTTTTTGTTGATTAATTTTTAATGTGAAAGAGAGCGTTTATGAAAGAACGCTCTTTTTTGGAAATGTTTTCATTACTCATTTCGATCCTTTTTGATTGATTTGTAACATCATTCAAAGCGTTTAAAAGAAAAACGCTCTTTTTCTGGAAATGGTTTTATTAATTTCGCTCCTTTTGGATCAGTTTGTAAACTGATCGCTTTTTTAAAAATGCTTTTGATATTGATTAATTATTAACCTTTTCTGAACGTTTAAAAGAAAACATTTTTTTAAGCAATAACGAGACCAGTGACTTTGTACCTTAGAAAGAGCATTATGAATAAATATCTCCCTTGAGGTAATAAAAAATGCTGCTTATTATTTTATCCTTGTAAAGATTTTTACTAAACAAAAACGGTCTTTTACCTTAGTTTCATTACTTCTGCTATTTCAAAAACTAGTAAGAAACAATTTGGAGGGGGCGGGGTGCTTCTTTTAATACCAGCATTATTCTGTACAATACAACAGATTTCTATAATGGAAACAATTGTAAACTATATAGCACAGTTTATAATAAATAATTTTTTAATAACCCAGCTAAAAAAAACTGCAGAAATTTTTTTTAAAGTTTTCTTAAAAGATTTCTGCAGATTTTTTGAAGACAAAAAAAAATCTGCAGTTTTTCTTCAATTTAATCTGCAGAAAATGTTCTTATATTTTTCTTTTAAATATTCTTCAGATTTTTTGAAGACAGTAGAAATCTGTATTTTTTCTTCAATTTAATCGGCATAAAATTTTTCTCTATATATTCTGCAGATTTTTTGCAAGACAGCAAAAAATCGGCATTTTTTCTTCAATGTAATCTGCAAAAAAATTTATTATATTTTCCTCTAAATATTCTGCAGATTTTTTGAATACAGAAAAAAACTGCATTTTTTCTTCAATTTAATTTAATAAAATATGCAAAAAAAATCTTTATTTCTTCTTTAAATATCTTGTAGATTTTTTTAAGAATTTGCAGTTATTTAGCAATTTTCACAAAATCATTAAACTTGACCAATATCTGTTTTTTTTCTTTTCTTTTTGAAGATTTAACTGTATTCTCTAAATCCGCATTTCTTTAAATACATATTTTTCACCATATTCTCTAATATTGCAAGTTTATTTTCCATTTATCCTTTAACAACATCTAAAGCACACAACATACGTTATTTGCATGAATTTTACTCATTCTTTTACGAATTATAATTTTTAGAAAATATTAATTATAAGGCTTTTGAGTTTGCACTAACTAGTAAAGTCTTGAGAGACTGAGTCAGCTTAAAAAATATAATACAGGGGTGGTGGCTACAGAAACTGTGAAAAAATTTCCCCGATTTAAGGCTTAATTATATTAGTTTCCTGGCTTTCTCCCAACTCAGAATCACTGTATGTGTACAATATACATTATTAAAAACACTTTTACCAGTTATTTAAAATGAAAATATATATATATTTTTATGAAATTTAATTTTTTAAAAATGGAATGAACATCCTAAAAAAATCTATTGAAACAGTATATTACATTTCTTGTATGTAAAAGAATACTGGAAATTTTAACAAAATACTTTGTTTCTAAAACTGCATAAGAATTCTAAGAAACATTAAAACTACTCTTTGCAACACAAGTTAAGTTATATTAACAGTAAAGGTTATAATGATCTGCTCAAAACTTCAATAACTAATTAGAGCTCTTTGCATGAGTATCAAAATAAGATGTTGGAGCATAAATATAAAAATAGTATAATTATACGTACCTAATAATATATATTTTTGCAAAGATTTAAACAAGAGAAACTGCCAAAATATTACTTCAAATCTTTATTCTTTAACAAATCATAAGAAATTAATTGCTCTAATCAAAAACTTATGTTTTTATAAATGAATATAAGTTTTTTTTATTCCATTTATTATTACAAATAATACTGCACATAAGATACTAATTTATAGATAATAACTCAAGTAACAAATAACAGCAACACAGTATTTTTATACTTTTATTACAACATAAAAATACAATTTTACATAAATTCACTGTAGTACACTTCCTACAATAACAACCAAGATGAAAAATGCTTACTGAAAAAGAATCGAACTGATGATAAATTACAGAATAAAAACTCATTATAATGAGTACCCAATTGAGAAATTAGAACTGCACATGGATTAAAAGCTTAAAATAAATTTGAAGAGAAAGAATATACTGAAATGTGTTACAATTTTAAATTATACTATATTTACATGGAAGCAAAATGTAACCAACTAGAGTGTATAAATGTTATTGGTGTAAAGGCAGTTTTAAATAAAGGTAAAACATAAATAAGTAAAAAAGATGTTACTTAAAACTCTTGATTACACACCCCAAGCAAAATTTTTGACATTTATAAAAATATTGCACATATTTATCTGTAAATTTTATACTTAAAATTAACAATGTGTCTAAATTTATTGAAATACATTGCACACATAAAAAACTGACTTCTAAAATTACAAATAAACACATAAAAGTTACCCCCACCACCAAAAAAACTCACTTGGTAATCAAATATATTATTAAAGATAGCCATTTCCTGTGTAAATTTCTTTCTGCTATAGTCATGCAAGAACAAATTTTCCAATAATAAAAGCTCATTATTTGTTTTTCTAATATTTCATACATGGCAAATGTGCATTTCAGACTCTTTTTCAATGCAAAATCTTGAATTATTTACAAATACAACTGATGCTTCTGTATAAAATATCTACAGTTATATTTTGGTAAAATTCATATAAAAATATCACACATAAAATTCTCACTTACAATTAAATATAATATTTCTCTACTTTTAAATCTATAAGTGTTCATATACAATCATTCCTGACTAGTAAACATATATCAAATAAAAGACTAAATCTCACTGCTTTTTATACATTTATTTTTGTTTCAATGCAATATATAAATGCAATTCTGAACTGAAATATTTCAAGATATTTTTTCACAAATAAACTTCTAAATAAATAATTTAATAAAATGCTTTTAGTTTTCCTTGATTGCCTAATGAAGCTTTTAATCCTCCCGAAACCTGCAAAATAAATTATTTAATTAAAGAAAAAATTCTGCAACATAGTGAAGGACATAGCACAGATTTTTTTTTAAACAATTGGTTTGTCACAACAATTGAAAAATGTTCTGTAAATGTCTTTTACAAACTAGTGGTTTAATTATTCTTATATACAGAACAGTGAAAAAGGGGGTTTTAATGAACCTTTTGAACAAATTATGGAATTGGGTCTTGTCATGTACTCCCCACACCATTCTATTATGATTGGTCATTTTTAAGATGAGGCACACATCCATTTGTTTCGCACGCATATTTGCAAATTTTTAAACAATATTTAGCTTTTTGTTTTGAAGTATATCATAGGACCTCTGTCAACCTTAGATACCTGTTATATAAAAGTTACAGTAAGAATCTTTAGTTAGTAACCAAGCAATGGCTTGCAAAATTTTAAACTAAAGCAAAAGTTAACTCTTTATGAATGAGAGAAATAAAAATATTCATAAAAAATTGTGCAATTTTTTTAGAATAAGTTGCAAAGCATTTGCAGCTATATTAAATAGATGGATGTCACTAATAGATGGATTTTCCTAAACATATGATAATTTTTAATTAGTTCACATAAACACAGTTATATTTCTATGAAAAAACAATCGTATTTAGAAAAGAAGTTATGCATTATATAACTTTCTAAAGCAAATTCATTACTAATCTACAATGAAAAAAATCAATTTTGTTTATTCGGTCTTACTATCTACTTCTTCAGAGAATCTGTAACAACTTTTTGGCATTTGAAACAAGTCATCCATGCATTTTATAAATGTCAGTGTCGATTAAATAGCATAGCCTAAAATCAATAAAAAAAAATCAAATTTCTTAAAATATATAAAGATATTTATCCCACAGCACTGAGTTCAACATCTAGAGTACATTCTTATAGGGAAGTATGAAGATGCGAGAGAAATGGAAAAAGCTAATTGTACCCAAATAATCTATTCCCCCCCCCCAATATTCCAATAGTGGAAAAATTAAAACTAAAAACACTTATCCCAATGCACAATTAATAATAATAATAATAACTAGTTTTATGCTTATAAATGACCTGATCAGTTAGGTAATTGGTATAAGAGACAAAACTTTTAAAAATTTTAATAATCTTAATGGAAAGTAAATCTATAAGAAATCCAGATTGATTAAGAAATTCTCACTAACATTCTAAAAATCCAGGGGGGTGGCTA
>BGPR01021261.1:0-23845 GCA_013235015.1 Araneus ventricosus
TTTATGTACAAGATAATATTAAAAAATCTAAAAATATTCGCATTTTAGATTCCAGCCTATAAGCAGAAAATCATTTTAAGGATAACCTCAATTAGAAATCAGATTTTAAAGATATATCTAAATAAGGAGAGAAATAATTCCCATTTTTAAGAGCAAGTCGATATTAGAACGCGTCTTTGCTTTTCTATGGAACAAATGTCTCATTTCAGCTTGAATCTAAAAGTGTAACTAAAATAAGCGAAATAAATGTATGTTTAATTAGTATTCATGGGGATGAGAAATATACAGATATGCAAGGAGGGTACCATAATGGTGATGTGATAGTGTTAGACAAATTTCCCATGGCGAGACATGCTTCCTTCAGAAGGGGTTGTTGAAGGACAGGTGATGGTCATTTCCTAACTAACAGCAATACCTTCGTTATTACCACGGCAACCAGGACATTAAGGACCCGGATGACAAGGTAGGGCTGAGTGATCCTGCGACTTCTTATTCCTTACGGATGGTGCCTCCTGGAGGGGGGGAGAAATAATCTCAAGGTAAGCCACGCTCCATTGGGACAAATGATAAAAATGAGTGACCACACCACCACGAATAGAAACACAGTAGCTTAGAATCACGCAAAATGGACCTCATTACGAATTACTCATGGGCAGGACATTCGCAGGCAGATTCGTTTTATCTTCAACAGATAACTGGGTAAACGACCGAAGCTCATGGAAACCAACGGATTGCTAAGAACTTGAGACCTTGATATTTAGCATTCGTGGAAGCTTCGGACAACAGAGAAGTGTCTCATCAAACATGGATTATGTATTTCAGCATAAGTTTCATGCAAACATTGTATACTCAAGAAAGAGCAAGATCCTATCAGATATATCCCAAGAATCTGCTCTAAGAAGTTAACTGAAAATCTTTAAGAGTCTCACCGAAAGTGTTGTTGTTGTTGATCCCCGAAGATCAGCAGAGATATATCAGGTCCATGAGCCCGTGCACCCTAAAGAAATCCAAAGTCAATAGAGGATTAGAAACAAGATTCTGTTTGGAAAGCCCCAAGCATGTAAGAATATAATCAAGCGTGGCCTGTTCTAAAGTACTTTTTGGGCAGATCTCAAAACACTTAGAATTATCAGAGAAAGTCAAACTTCTGATATGCCCACTAAGGAAGCGAGTAAGAGTTGTTTGGTCGCGTCTGCTACAGTCAATTGATAGACAGCCACCTGGTCGAGAACCCTGATACCAGTGATACACCGGTGGAGCCAGATAGTTTTATTCCTGTTTTTAGCTCTAGAGAGCAATTCCAAGTAGGTGAGAGGTGCAGAAGGCACTGAAGCACCATCAGCTCCCCGAAAGTAAATATGTTTATATTTTCTTGAACCGAAACATGTTGTTTGTGATCGCTGCAAGTAACAGAGTAAAAGAAGATTAAGATTTAATTCCCAATCTCTAAGCATCTTAAAGAGAATCACTGACTTTCATATTTTCTTGGGGCGATACTTGCTGGGTGGGGTAACATGAAATTTGCAAAGATAAAGGATATTCAGATTGTGACAGCAAATATATATAAGTTTCAAAGAGGATCAAAGACATCCATATTTTCTTCAACCAACACATGATAACAGTGGTAATTGGAATTAACCGAATAATGAAATTTACCTCAGATATTACGTAAGATGTTAAAATCCGAGGTAACCTATTGTCATAGTTAAGATAGAATAATGATAGAAAAATAGGAGATTAGTGTTTACCTAAAGCGTTCATTTTGATTCTATTAAGCTGCTATCACACGGAGAGCTGTCGTGTGCTGTTATCTTGAGCATAAGCACAATGCCACTCAGCAGAAAAATTTGTAGCACGTGACGCATCGAGACAACAGGTCAGACAGGATTTCGGTATCGGGGAAGGCGAACGACGTCATCGTCAAAGTCACACCCGATTGAGGTGAATTTCCGATGCTCACGTTTTCTGTCAGCATTTTCAAGCCGGTTGAATACAGCCCACAATTTCCGTCATCTTGTCTGACCGGTCACGTGCTACAAACGTTTTTGGTGAGTGGCATTGTTCTCACGCTCAAGATAACAGCTCACCGTAGCTCTCCGTGCGATAGCAGCTTTAGTGGTCATACTCGCCTTCATTCAAAATTGGAATCTGCAGTAACTGTAAAACTAAAAACATAGGGAAGAGTTGCCGAATTTCGAACGGCGGCACTTGGATTAGACAGGCATCATTCCTTCCATTCTGTTAAATATTTGGGCACTAAAATAAGCAAATTATGTTGCAGCGATGTAAATGTGCTGTATCGAATCGTTTTTAAGGGAAAATTCTGAGTAGTTGCAGTTAGAGAACAAGTGTTTAGATTTAGATTTCATCAATTAAACATTTTACCAAAAGACAAAATGTGCTTACGCCGTTTTAAAGCAAGTAGGAAATATGGTTCAATATCTTCAGAGAGTGGCTACAATTTGCTATAATAATTTAATTAAAATAGTTTAAAGATAAGGTATGGGGAATTAATTTTGTTGTTGTCTATTTTTGTCGCTTTCCTAGATTGTACTCAAAGAGTTGCCTAAACTGGACTGTTTAAGTCAATGGGATTTTTATCTTGAACTACGGGAATAGCTCAGAAAGCAGTTACACCATGAAATTAGAAGTTGAACAAGGCACAAAAAATAATAAAAGAATATTACAGCCATCAAAGGTTGGATCAAACAGAACAAAACTTAAGGCTACGTATCATTGGTGAGGAAACAACGAGAGAAGAAGAAATGGTATTGAGCATAAAATGTCACACTTGGGTGTGCTGGTGTACTGAAAACAAAAGGTTACAATTACAAGCAAACGAAAACTGGATTATCGTACTCACGGATTCCTTTTGCAAATTGTAATGACCGGCATTTTGGATTTCTCACGTTTAAGAACATCCAAACGTATCGAGACAACAAAAGGTTACAAGCGAACGAAAACTGAATTGTCGTACTCACGGATTCCTGCTGCAAATTCTGCAAATTGTAATGGCAGGCATTTTGAATTTCTCAAGTTTATGAACATTCAATTTTCTAGTAACAACAGAAGGTTACAAGGGAACGAAAACTGAATTATTATACTCACGGATTCCTGTTACAAATTGTAATGGCCGGCATTTTGAATTTCTCATGTTTAAGAACATCCACACTTGTTGTAACGGGATAAGTGAAGTAATGAAGATAGAATTCTGTCGCTTGGATAAAAAACATCGTCAAGCAGGCAACGAAGATTACAATCTTTAGTAGTTTCCAGGAAATACACCCTTTAGATGTACTTTCTTTTCCATTTTCATCTGTAAGTGATTCAGTTGCTTTTGCTTTGGCGCTTTCCGAGTCAAAATCCCAAATACTGTCTCTTTTTTCTGACGTTGTACAGCTTTCGAGATTCTGCGAATGGAAATAAAAAAATGAATATATCTAGAAGGTTTCTTCATTTAACTTAATACTATCGGTTCAAGACAAAAAAAAAATTGCCTTAGTAAAATGCAACATTTCTGTCATGTAATGAATTGATTCGCAGATTGGAATTTATTGAATTTATTTTATGTTTTGGGGGTAAGTTGCGATATTTAATCTAATCTAAAAAGGTCATCGTATTTTTAACCATAGTCAGATAGCAAGAATAAAACTTTAGCTGGCTTTCCATACCAAACTGATGATATTTGATACAAGGCGGCTCTTCAGTAGAATCGAGTGTCGAGCCCGCGATGCTCCATCATACCATCGTGGTCTTATTTCAGGTTTTAAAGTTCGATAAATAAAAATTCACATTAGAAAATGATTATAGTAATCAATGTTGAGCGCAGTTACCAGCACTCTGCATGCACATAAGTACTTGAAATCATTGCATCATGCCTAGTGATTTAGCACTCAATAGGAAAAGAATATTAAAGATCTAAAACAGTTATTAAAATAGAGAATGAAATAGGACTATTAAGAAGAATTAAAATACTATTTTTGATTTGTTTCCTCAGATCTTTAAATCTGATGTGCAAAACCGATTTTGACGAAAATAGAAGGATACTAGTATACATCAAGACGAACCAAATAAAATAAAGAAATATTTAAGCTTAAAATTAAAAAATAATTAAATTTAAGTAAAATTTCCGAATAAAAGCGTGGGCGCCTTATATAGCACCTTATATTTTGTGTATATTTCCTTATACAAATGGAGTATTCCTAGAAGGTAAAGGCGCTCACGCTTTTATTCGAACCATGCATTTTATTGTAATCAGAAAAATTATTTTCACCTTCTGTGTTCGTTTTTACACATGAATAAAAGCTTATACCTTAATTTATTTTATTTTCTACTTTTTAGTGACGGCTGACACGAATACACACGATATATTAGGCATAGTAAACCAAATTCAATTACCGAATTCTCCAGCATAAAACAAATATTAAATATTCGTTACGAATATTACATATTACGAATTTGAGAACAGTGCGACACAGACCGAGAGACGGAACAAGACTCACTTCCCCGATCTGACGTTTGACATTCAAGCCGCTCCGAAATGGGGATGATTCACAGGCAGCGCCCCCTTCTATTGTGTGTCGTCTAGTGGTGTTGTTACAACCCTACGTAACGTGAGGTTACCACCTTCCAAACTTTATGGCCCAAATATTAGGCTAAAATTTTAATATCATTTTTTAGGTTTAAAATAGATATCGATTGCAAATTTTGCATAATATTGCATTGTCTCCGGAAACCCACCACTGTGCTAAATTTCAAAGCTGCATCTCAATTGGAAGTGGGCAAGAAATCGATCTCAAGATTTGTGGACAAGGCACTCAAGTTGAATAAAAGCTTATAAATACGCAATGGAACACGGGGTGGAAAATGCTGTGGAATAGGTGAAAATCACGGAAATGTTCATCAGAAGTGTGACGGGAAAGAAACAAAGAAATGAGTATAGAAAAAAAATTTTGGACATTTTATTCCAAACCAGCCCATTTTATTCCAGGTGCAACACAGTTTGTAATGCACGGAAGAATCATCAGAGTTACAATTGTTGCTGAGTCCGTGGAAGTTATTGCATAGGACACAACGACACACGAAGAAACGACTGAGCGATAAGTTCGAAGATTCAGTGTGGTTCTTGGACTTCTACTGCAGTGGTCATGATCCTCGCTATCAAATCTTCCGGTGTCTCCACTGGTATCTCATAAACGAGTGTTTTCAGCTATCCCAGGAGAAGTTCAAGAGGTTAAGGTTTGACGAGACTTTTTAGCTACGTCACACTTAGCAGATGCATTTTCCAGATTTTCATCCATGCAATGTCAATTACGACCCCATACTGAATTATTATTATTATTATAACTCGCCCCGGCGCAGCCTACCCATAAAGATGTAAGGCCTTCCACAGGGAGGAGGGTAAACATAATATAAAATATTAAAAACATATTAATACATAAATTAAATAAAAACTTCGTTGAGCGTACAGAAAAATTTAAAATATTTTCGCTTACATCCAAGGAACTTTTTTTATAAAACCATATCCATACATAATGCAACAAAATTAAAGGCGAAATCAAAAAACGAAAATAAATATAATACCATATTCCATTGCAGATTTTGTTCGTCTTTATGAGTACCATAACTCCTTTAATGTGTCAAAAGGTTTGCAGTGAATTATTGACTTTTGCTTGACCGCCGATGATATTCCCTTTCAAGTAATATATTTGTTTAACCGTACGAACGGTGTTAGAATAATGCTCAGCGTATCGTTTTTTCACCGATACGGTACAATAATTTTGTCATAAGTTAAGAACCAAAACATTTCGCTAACTTCTTAATTAATTAAAATGAACGAATTCGAATCGATGAGCTAAAGAAGATTATAAATTTAAATCTCACCTTTTTTTATGAATCAGTTTGATAAATGAAAAGCTAAGCATCGAATACAAGAGAAGCACTGTGCCAATCTCACTTATTGGTTACAGGCATGTTTTAAACTTCAATGAGTATAGAAGAACAGTACATCCTCCAACCTAAAACTTCATTATCTCGATTGAGAATTTCTCTCCATCTCTTTCTGGTTGGTATTCTTCTTCTTACAGATTCATTTATATAAACTTCTATCTTAGCTAGCATGTAATCTCCAAATTCTTCTTTTCCGCTAAATATTAAGTTGCTAGGCTTCAAAGTTTGGGAAATTTGTGATGAATCAATCATAGAGTAGTAAATGCCTTTCATGCGAACAATGTGGAATAAGACATTTAATAAATATAGGCAGGAAAAAGAGGAAAAGTGAAGTATCAAACATACTTCTGCAATATCTTCAGCTTTGTTCTTCATCATTGCAGCAATATAGACCACAAGACGACAAGCAAAGGGATATGGATACAAAATACGCCTCTCGCTTTTAAATGTATTTATCAACTGGGCTGGAAGTTCTGACTTAATTTGCGCAATATTAAAAATTAAATAGACGAGTAATACTGCTGATGAGTGTAATGGACCATTCCCCATAAAAGGCATGCAGACAAAAACAATTAAGCCGTTCTTCTATGGGGAAATCGAAATAAAATATTCAAATAGCGTGCTAAAAGCGTTAAATATTGCTTTGAGGTTTGCTTTCGCCAGTCATTCCCTAGTTACATGAAAAATATTTTAATTACAATTACATTGTGATGATGAGCATATTTCTACTAGTTTTTAAAGAGGAAGTAATTTCAAATTATAGCTAGTTTAGGTATATTCTTATAATGAAATCTTGTACTATAAAAAGGACATCAGAGTTAAAGATAGCATTATTTCTCAAATGTATGAAAATGTATTATAAATATTGCAGAATCTTATTTATTTCTTTCTCCCCTTTATATTTATTCCAGTATGTGTGAATGTTTTTAATGGATACAAGGGAGAAAAATCTAAATTTTTTAAAAATCTGTTGTACTCTTTCCTACTTTCGTGTGTGTTTCAGTATAATATTGTCACTTACAGCGTTTCATCAGAAACAATTCAACCTATTTGTCATGCATCAAAATATCGTCATGAATTGTTTAAAAGAAAGATAAAGAATATCATAAAAACATAAAAATCTAAAACCATCATAAATTATCTTGACACCGGACAGTCCGCCGTGAAATACAATACAAATCTTTTTTATAATTCTAATCTCGATTATAGCAAAAATACACAGCTCTGATAAATGAATAATCATGGCGCTCAGAAAAGTCGGTTACAAACTTTAAGCGTGGGTCAGGCATACAAAAACATTCCATTTTCTCAATAAAACATGGGGCCGAGAATGCAAATGAAAATGCGAAATTAAATGCTAGTCCAGTTGGGTTTTTTCCATAGTATTAAAACAATTATGAGCATTAAATTGAAAATTTCTGAAATAAATGTTCTTTTCCACTATACCGTTTTATGAAATTTCACAATGAGAATTCCTCAACTTTTATATTGAACAAATATTTTTCATTTAACGTGTTTAGACTGGTAGGAGACAAAAATTTAGTTAAAAAGGGAGAAGTGTGCTGCTGAAGCCTACGGACAACGCACATATAATGTTATATAAAATATATTTTCCTTGTTGATGTTTACGGAAGCTCGAGGGGAATTCGTAATATTTTCTCGTTTGAACAAAAAGAATTTATTTAAAAATCGTAGATACAACGTCAACGTCAATGAAGTTCGTTTACGTACGAAATAGCTTGAAATGAGGAAATTGAGAAACACAAAGAAACGTATATTCAAAAGTAACATTTTATTACATTAACATTTGATACGTTGAATACAACATTATAAAAGCATTGGTGTTAGTTTTCAACAAAGCACATAGTTATGATAAACGACGCAAGTGTATTTCCTTGCGCAACTAAAGTAAAAAATGTTCGTTCGGTTCGATTACCAAGATATGATGTCACCTTTACGACGGATAACCACAGTAAGACGTTTACATGGACGACACTAATCGGTTCAATGCGTCTAGAAATTTTTTCCCATTCCTGCCGCAAATAATCTTGTAACTATTGTATATTTCGGGGACGATGCTGGGCCATATTCCTCTTAAGAATTCTCCAAATATTCTCTATAGGAGAGAGATCCAGGCTTGCTGCTGGCCACTCTAAAACAGGACATGTTTCGTACGTGTTATCTTCGCCGTATGAGGCCTTGGGTTATCTTGTTGGAAAAGATATCGTTTTCTGCCAAACAATCTCTGCACTGATGGACGTAGATTCACTTCAAGAACACGTATAGAGTCTGGAGCCTTTATCGTGCCCGTACAAAAATGCCAATTGCCAACCCCATTCGCTGTTAAGCAACCCCACACTATTACAGAGCTTGCTTTATGAACTATGCCCTTGTAACAGGATGGATAGTTTGCTTCATACTTCTTCCTAATAACCTTTCGGCTAATATTTCCATATGAAACCTCAAATATGGATTCATGTGTCCACAGTACCTTTCTCCACTGAGATGGAGTGCAGCTGAGGTGAGATTTCTACGAAATGAGAAATGGCTTACGTCTCGCTTTCTAGAATGCGTAGCCACACCTTTTGATATATCGACGCGTAGATGCTTCGGAAATAGCCTTTCCAAAACTTTATCTTGCCCATGTGACTAGGTCTGCGACTGCCATGTGCCAATTTTTACGAAAATGTCGACAAAATAGGCGTACTTCCCGGTCAGTCAACGTTAGCTTCCAACCGGGAGCCTTTCCTGGACGGCTATTTCCAGTTGTAGTGAAACGTTTTATAATACTACACACTGTAGATTGTGCCAAGCGGAACGTTCGGCCAATTTGGAGCTGAGATATACCATTTTGGTGCTGTTGTATGATTTGATTGCGTACTGCAAGGTCAGTAACTCGTCCCCTTGCCATGTTTACGCTTAGCACTGATAACGATCGCGAATTGCTCGCCCTTTTATGCTGTTTGCTTCCTCTGACGTCACTGACTCAGAATTGTGCGCGAAACGGTTGGAATATTCTCGTTCTTTCTACTGAACGAACCTGGGATTAAGAACACAAATTTTAGACTAACTTTAACTTCTTTCTTTTTTTTCAGTTGTGACATTTGTACATGGTCTACAACTACATATAACTATGCATTTTACAACGTTTCGATGACCCAGCATTTTTTTAATTACAGAGAACTTAGTGAACGAACTTCATTGACTTTGACGCTGTAATTGAATTTTATAATATTAATGTATCAGTAGTAAAATAAAGATTTATTTCATTTAAAAGCATAGAACAGAATGCACAAAGCATTCTTCTCGAACATCCAAAGCTATCAGAAAAGCTTCGAGTTCCAAATTGTTGGCTCGGAGATGAATGCTCTAAAATACAGGCAACGCAGCATTACTTAGGTAATATGTACCCTTGCACAATTTGTATCTTGAAATAGAATTTGTGTTTGTCAATCACAGAAGTGGGAATAGTTATGGCATATTAGATAATCTGCACACTAAATATTTCTAATGATGTGATAGATGCGACTGCCTGTTGAAAGAAACTACATGCCAGCATTTTAATCCTTTACATTATACAACGTATTCAGAGAGGTCGCTTACAGGTGAGACCAGGTACAAAGAAATAAATCATTTTTCCAATAGAGTATGGGATCGGAAATGCAAAGGTGTGTGACAACAGCTCTTTATTTTCTGCGTGCGATTTTCATCTCGCGCCTGCGTGAAAACAGGAGTAGGTAATATAAAAAGCTTCTGTGCATCGTCTTTAGAATTCTCTTTTCAACTCATCAGTGCAATGCCGCCATCTGAGTTTGATTATTTTCTTTAACTTTATTTCAAATATTTTTATATGTTTTATTAAAGTTTATAATACGCGTTAGTCATTCGGAGTCCTACACAAGCCAGTTGCATACATGTTGTGGAAAACAACATCGAGTATTTGTATGATTCAAGAGTTGACTGCAATACAAGATCTAACACAAGCTACAGACCACAGGAGCTTCGCTACATGGGGCTCTTTATCATTGAAGTAAGTAAAAGAAAAGGATACACCAGATAAAATGAATAACATGGATTGAATAGAGTATAAATTTAGAATAATACAATAAACAAATTTCATGAATAACAACATGCGAAGTGTTTATCGTCTCAGATGACAAATCCTAACTTACTTTTCTAAACTCTAACTTACTTTACGTATTCCATTGGTTTATTGTTGATACTGCGTCCTACTTGCCTTTGATGTATCTGCTATGCAGCATATGACTTGTCATGTTGTTATTAACGCAAATGAGTTGTTGTAAGATGGCTAATTCTTATATTCTTCGATCTGTGTTATAAATTGCATCTGGTGTAACCTTTTCTATAATTTTTTCTACTTACTTTTCTTTATTCACTGACAAAGAGCCCTCTTAGTCCATTCAATGGAGGAAAAATAGAAAAAATGGAGAAGTTTTGAAATTTGGAACAGTTGTTGGGGGTAGTGTGCCAAACGACATATTAAAAGTCCCCGGAGGTGCGCAGTGTGTAATTTCGACAATCTAGGTGGAAAAAATTAATATTTCTAAAACAAAAGTTGATTGTTCGGTTTTTAGGATAAATACTGTTAATAGCATACAAATCGGTTTAACTGAACAACTTATTTTAATATATGATAAATTTTACAAACATTTTTACAATAACATAAATATTAGCTCCTTTTATACATAGGCATGGAAACATGTTATATGAGAAACTGTGGTGTTCTAAATATAGAAAAAGTAAAAAGTAAACGTATTTTCTCAGATAAAATATTTTCGTAATATGCAATAGTAAATATTTGAGAAAAATCGAGAAAAAATATAAGGAGAAAAGTGGAAAAAAGTTGAAAATTGGTTTTGAGTGAAAACACTCGTACAAAAGTGTTTCACGCATGTTGGAATAATATATAAGTATGTTTTCATTCTGAGCTACTGCTCTCTTCTGATGAATCCTCAGACACGATGACAGAATCTTTCTAATCTGATAAACATAATTCTAACATTTTTTTCATTTCTCGATCCATTTTCCGTTTTTTGGATTTTGGAGCTGCCCGTAAACTTGCTATATAGGGGTCGGATGTGATGAGCAATCTATGTAGTAAATATGTATTTGTGTTTATCCTGGATGACTTCCTTGTGAATAGTTCCCTATATTGCCTATTGTGTTTATTTCTTGCCTCCTGGGCTTCTTCAGAGTATGATCCAATCGGAAGAATACACGTTTCAATTATGTCTCTCCCGCTAAATAAAATTTATGTAGACTTACAGGCATTGGATACCAACTGTAGTTTCGGAGGTATATGTCTTGTGTCACTCTCGTAAATTCTACGAATTTCTCTAAATTTATTTTCATGTTACAGTTTATGCACTCGAGAATAATTCCCAAACGCTTGATCAAGTTCAACTCCACTCCAGTTATCTCTGCCGTTTTCTCAGAATGTCTAAAAAAATTTGCGGGCAGTGTTACCGTCATTTGTGTTGCCACTTTTTTGCTTTGGCATGTGAACTAAAACACCTAATTCTCGTCTAAATCTCTCTTAAACTTCTTTAGATACTTTTTCTTTTTGTCAGCTCCTCGTGCTTGCCATGTTTTAATTTTTAGCCTATACGGAATATGAAGAACGCATTCCATTAATTAGCCTTAGCCAAGAGTGGAGGGATGATATGCCAAACGGAAGAAATTCTTTGCTCACTTCTTTTTTCGGGGAGATGACACGACAGTTGTTCATTTCATTGGGTTTCTCCCCACACAAGTAGCATGTTTGGGTGGATGGACACGATGATACAGCATTGCAAATTTTTCCGTCGATTATACAAAATATCAGAGTTGGCGTTACAGAAATTTCCAAATCAAAGAAAATTTTCGTCTGTTCGAGTTCTTTTATTTCTTCAACTTATGTTGTAATCAAATCTGTTGATTCTTTGGCAAAAATACATTTAATAGGTCGACAGTGCTTAGTCGAAGACGGAACTGAGTTTTTCCAAATTACGCTATTGGAATCGTCTTTACCACTATGAATTTGCAGTGAAACTACACAAATGCTGAAAAGGCTTTCGTCACGGAAAGTTAAAACTTTTATTTATGTCGATTTCGCTCGGATCCATCACATCCCCATTTCATAACTTAAGCATTATTTGTGGACAAACTTATTTTTTCAGTGGCAAATTCGTGAAACAGAGTGGTCAACAAATGTCTGCAAATTTATTTCTGCTGATGTTTGTCAAACTAATCCTGTGTGGACAACATAACTGCTTGGCTTATTTAACTTTATGATGGGAAAGATACAATTTGCAATTCAGATTTTCAGCATGCTCAAGTATTCGTTGGTATTGAAGAGTGGACAAAACCATTATCTACCATTAACACAAGCGCTTGTTCTTCAAGCTCATCACAGTACTTTCCGAATTCGAAAGAGTTCCAAGTTCTTGCATAATAAATCCAATCAATGCGTCTACTTTTGAACATTTCGGGTTTTTCATCCATACTTCGAAAAGCTGTCTCCGAGAAATTGAATGTGCCATTCTGCAAAAAAGGATAAAAAAATAAATCGCAAGTTTTCGCAAGATATTTTTTAATATGTAGACTTATAAATGTTCTATCTTTGATGACCGCAAAGCGGAACTCGGTGGTACTCAAAACTAAAACTTTACATAAACTTATGACTTCGCTTTCACATTGCAGAAAAAATGACTCACCACTTTTAGAGGCTGTTTTACGGCAATAAACTCTGTTCTTGAAACAAAAAAGACATTGATGGATAGAAAATACTGTAGAAATGTAGGTGTAAAAATAAATAATATTTAGAAACAGTAGTTTTCGAATGCAACGTCAACGAATTCTCTGCTCAACGAACTGGCAGTTAGGACTCAGGGCAGCAGGTGCAAGGTCGCGCCTATTCGGACGAGTATAATAGCCCCCTCTGGCGATATTCTGTAAAACTAAACACGTTTTCATATGCAACGGATATTTTGCTATCGAAATATATAGCGATTAATAATTTCTAAAGAGGTCGAAATTTTAATTTTTTCCACCTAGATTGCCGAAATTACACACTGTGGTTGTTAGAAGGGGGCGTTTTCAGCTTTTCTAAAATGTCTCGGAAACTATGGTTTCTAGTGGAAAATACTCGGATACAAAATTAAGTAACACGAAATTTCCTATAAAGAGTATTACTTTTTTTTGCAACATCAATGGTTTAAAAAATACGGGGGGATTTAAAAGTGAATATTTCTAAAAACCCTTACTGTGATGGTAAAATAAATTAAAAGTGCTGAATCAACAACACTCAGGAAAACGTCATGCGCATGTAATAATTATACAAAGGTAGTATTGTATGTGTCGTAGAAGGGGGGGCAAAAAAATTATTTGATGACCAGCCGTGCTCCCTTCCTCCCCTCACATCCGTTTCTCTTGACAAGTTTTCTTCTACTCGTAGCCCAGTCAACGAATTGTAAATTTGAAAAAAGGTGTAGTTTTGAAATTTGGCACAGTTGTTGGGGAGAGTGCCTTAAACGACATTCTAAAAGTCCCCGCCGATGGGGGTCGGGAGGGTTCAGAGCGAGGATTTCTGAGTTTTTCTTGAATATTCGTAAACTATGTGTTTTAGCGGAAACCTCTTGATTACAAAATTAAGTTACATTAGATTTCCTTCAAATATAGTCCTAAATTTTTAGTAAAATCAATAGTTTAGAAGATATGTGCAGTGGTGGCGATTGTGTTGAAAAAGTAGGGGGAGTAATTTATAGGCGTCTAAAAGTACCCGGAAATATTCTATTTGTATCATTGCTATATATTGATAATTCGAATACTCCAAATTATCATCTATTACTTTTTCTTTCCTGGCAAGTCATCTTTGAACAGCCGTGATCTGATTGGAGAACATCTCCTTCTACATATATATAACTACTGAATTTACCCACTTTATTTGATTTTATACGAGTTCTGCACTTCTCTTCGCCTGCTCTGTCGTCCTGTACGAATATTTTCTTCCTTTTAGACGACTTTAACGTTTAAGTTTTACCTATAACTCTCGCCATAAGTTTGGCGCAGCAAGTCCAGGTCTGACCCTTGCGCCATAAAATTCTAACTAATAAATCAATAAATATAATATCCCAAACCGTATAAGTGTCTCTTTTTAAAATTTTTTTCTTCTTGAAATTGCTTCTGTAGCATGTTAGCAAATTAAGCAACAAAAATTACTGCGCAATCTAGTTATTGAAAATGCCTGTTGGAAGCCGTTCAAATAACATACATACGATAGATACACTTTCTTTATTGAAAGTCATAATGATAATAAGTATAACGTTCAGTAGAATAATTTGTCTACTAAAATATAAAGTTTAAACACAACTACTTGAGTTAACTGATTCATAACTTACTAAACATCATAGTAGACGAGTAGAGAGCATCTTATTACACATCATGCTGCATCGGCATCACAAATAAAAGAAGCTAGATAGAGTGTCAGAGATTGTCAGAAAGATACAGTAAAACCAAGTAGACCTTATATATCTGTTGTGACGTCATAGGCAACTGACGTAGGAATTAGGTATAATCAACTGTTACCAACAAACGGCCCCACGAATTCCTACGTAGACATAACGTTCTAAAAATTTTATTTACATATTCCAAAAGATTATACTTTGATTTCGGTTTCGTTAGAAAATCAGCCAAGTGGGTTTTACTGTTTACATATTTCAGTTCCAACTCATTTTTATTCACAATACTTTGTATAAATTTCAACTTAATATCTATATGTTTGGTTTTACTTATTTCAAAGTTATTTTTACAAAAATAAATAGCCGACATATTATCACAATATTGAACAGGTTTTACGTCTCTCACTACCTTCAGTTCATTTAATATATTTGAAAACCACATTAGCTCTTTTACAGAGTCTGTAATAGCAATGAATTCCGATTCCATCGAATTTAAAGCAATAGTTTTTTTGTTTACGTGATTTCCACATAAAAGGTACATTAGCTAGATATACAATAAATCCACTTGTTGAATAACTGTCAATAAGTTCACAACTACAACTTGCATCTGAATAAGATTTAAGACTTAGTTCCTCAAAGATTCTTGGATTAATTTTGTATTCTTCAGTATTAAATACATAATTTAAAATATCAACAACATATAACCAATGTTGGTAATTATAATTATTGGAAAACTGAGCCATTACATTTACTGCAAAGCTGATACCAGGTCGGCTTCTTTCTGCTATGAAAGAAAGACATACTATTAAAGATCGATAAGGAAAATTTCTTCATTAAATCTTTTTCAGAAATTTCACTTTGATTTATTTTAGAATGTAAAGAAATTCCCTTTTTAATTGGCAAATTTACATAACTTCTGGGAATCCCTTTGAATTTACGTTCGATCCTATCCATAAGTTTTCTGATGCAAGTATAGATTGCCATCTATAGTATCAAAATTTACACCTAATAAATATTTTACATTACCCAGAATCTCAACATCAAATTTGTCTTTTAATAATTTAATAGTTTCATTTAAAATTTCAATAGTTCTACCAAATATTAATAAATCATCCACATACACCAATAAGAAACATTTACCTTTCAGTGAATAGACTCCGTTACACCAATTTAATTTAGAAAAACCAATACTATTTAAAGTTGAGTATAACTCTTCATTCCACTTACGTCCACTTTGTTTTAATCCATTTATGTAATAAACAAACTTTATTTTCTTCACCTTTATTTACAAATCCAGGTGGTTGATGCATATATATAGTTTTCGACAAATTTCCGTAAAGATATGCTGCCCGAATATCCAATTGCACATGATTCCAACATAGAATACTTACAAATAGAATAAACATGAATCTAATAACAGAAAAATTAACTACAGGTGAAAATACATCAGAGTAATCTACACCAGCTATTTGATTAAATCCCCTAGCAACTAGTCTTGCTTTGAATGTTTTGGATCCATCTTTTTGATTTGTTTTTACGGTATAGACCCATCTACAATCTAAGATTTTTTATTTATCTGGTGGATCAACCAAAGTCCAGACATTACGATCATGCATAACTTTTAATTCCGGTTTCATCGCCTCCTCCCATAATTTCCTTCCTGGCGATTTCCGAGTGTCCCCGAATGATTTCGGTAATTCCAAATTATAAATTTCTTCTTGAAAAATGTTTGCTTCGTCGTTAGATAATGATTCACTAAAGCTATCATTCGATTTTTCATCTCTAGAATCGTAATATTGATCTAGATTAAAAGGTTTAAATGAAAACATATCGGGTTCAAATTTAAGATTTTCCTTATCACAGTAATTCTTAACATCGTTCAATGATCTTAACCTAGATTTTCCTGACGGAGGGTAATAATAAATATCAACTCGCGAACTTTTAGTTCGGGGTCTTTTTACGCGTTTCCAAGACGAAATATTTATTGGTTTAATCTCTTGTTCTTTCATAATTTTACACTTTTCTCCTGATTTTTCAAATTCTTGCATATTTCCTGAAATTAGATTCAAAAAACGTTCAGAACTATTTAGAACATCTACGGACTCGTAAGTATGAGGTGTACCGTAAAGGTGTTTTACGCCATTTTTAAGTTCGTTAATCGACATGCGAGTTGTTTCAATAACTCTCCTCTGCTTAGGTACCCATACTCGGTAACCTCTGGTTTTTATACCATATCCTATCATTATTCCGACATCTGCTTTTGGTTGCAATTTGTTACGTCTTACGCTAGGAATATAAACATGAGCTAAAGATCCAAAAATACGAAAATCCCTAACTGATGGACGATAGCCAGTCCAAATCTTAATTGGAGTTTTAATTCCTGTAAGTTTATGAACGCATCTATTTTTAACGTGTACAAATGTAAGTAATGCTTCAGCCCAAAATTGAGGTTTTAATCCACTATCTTGCAACATTGACCTAATACCTTCTACGGCTGTTCGATTAAATCTTTCTGCTACACCATTTTGTTCAGGGGTGTATACAGATGTTCGTTCCATTTTAATACCCAAGCCTGAAAGTAATCATTCAACGGCATTACTACAAAATTCTAATCCGTTGTCAGTTCGTACACATTTTAATTTTACATTTAATTCTCTCTCGGATCTATATAGGTATTTCTTAAAACATTCCAACACTTCAGACTTTCTTTTAATTATGTAATTATCAATTTTACGAAAAAAAATCATCAATTATAGATAGAAAATACAGATTACCGCCCAATGATTTCACAGGAGCAGGACCCCAAATATCCATATAAACACGTTCAAGCAGTGCTTTAGTAGTTATAGCATAATTAGTTTTTATAGAAGTTCTAGTTAATTTACTAGTTTTACAAACGTCACAATAACTTAATTTACCTTGAATTTTTTCGATACCTTTAACTATATTATGATTAGACATGTAATTCAATACATTTACATTAATATGACCAAATCGTCTGTGAACAGTTTCTATATCAATAGAATTTCTTGCAGAAGTATTATTATATTCATTACTTATACATTTCTCGGGAACTCCGTACAATATATACAATTTACCTTTTCTATTTACAGTACAAAGATAATCATTAAATTCATCATAAATAACCATTTTATTATTTTTCCAAATTACTTTAAATCCAGCAATATCTAAATTTGCTCCTGCAATTAAATTACGACGCATATTCGGAGCACATAATATACATTAATTAATTCAATTTGGATATCTCTATTACCATCTTTCACGTTAAGAACAATGTTACCTATACCATTTACCTGGGATGTGCTGTTCTTGTCTCCCACCAGTACCTCCGTTTTGGTAACATGACGAAAAGTTGAAAACCAGTCTCTGTTGTTGCAGAAATGAGATGTAGCTGCACTGTCAATAAAACATTCTCCTAATTTTTGACTTGTACGGTACACTGTGATACAGGATTCACAGGTTTACTCGAGAGTTCACTATAGAAAGCTTTTCTTGAAATAAGTGGCTTCGACTTCTCTTGTTGACCTTTTCCTTCAATGCGTCTACAGTTCTTAGATGAAGGTATTTTCTGATGACAATTTCTCCAAACATGTCCAGGTGTTGAACATCGGAAGTAGATAGAAAATAGGGGTTCACCCTCATGAAGGGATTCGGGTGGCTCCAGTGGCTCTTCCCTCCCCCTCCCCCCTCCCCCCTTCCCTCCCCTCCCTATCACTTCTCAGATAAGGAATTTTCAAGATAACGTTTCAAGATAAGGACTTGAGATATGGATTTCTTTTTGTTATCGGTCTTTGAAACTTTTTCGAGTGTTTTTAGGGACTTAGGATTTTTCAACATCCTTCTACTAATAATCTCTCTCGCGCGCAGATTTGCATCAATTATAACTTATCGTTAATTAAAATAAAGCAATTAAAAATAACATAATAATTTGATACTTATAAATTAGATATAATATTTTTCACATGATTAAGCCCAAGCTACCATCCACTTCCTGATATGGAATTAATTATTTTTCTATCTCCCTTTCGAACTTTGAAAAATTTTTGAAATGTTATTAGGGACTTGGGATTTCTTAACTTGCTTCCTTATGTCATTAATTATTATCAATTAGAAATATTAATCTTCGATAACTGTAACCGTGGTCAAATACTCATGCTGAAATCTAGTGGTGATAATTTTTTTTAAAATAATTATTTTGGGTATTTTATTTTTCGTGTTTTTATTTCAACTTGTTTAAGGGTGGGTTCGAATTTAACAAATTAAGCTAAAGCCACCAACCACTTCCTGATATAGAATTAATTATTTTTTCTATCTGCTTTTCGAACTTTGAAAAATTTTGGAAATGTTTTTAGGGACTTGGTTTTTTTTTTCAACGTCCTTTTACTAATAATCTCTCTCTTACAGAATTTTATCAATGATAACTTATCATGCATTAAAATAAAACATTTAAATATAAACATAATAGTTTTAAACTTGCACATTAAATAATTTTAACATGATTTTAAACAAAAGCTACCAATCGCTTTTTTTTAAAGATAAGAATTAATTATTTTCTATCGCACTTTTTAAACTTTGGAAATTTCACTCACAGAATTTTATCAAAGATCACTTATCATGTTCCTGAACTTACTTTTCAGTCGCAGGAAGACTCTTCTTGATGATGAAACTATCAAGTTGAAAGGGAGAGATAAAAACCGTGTTTGATAATCATAATTAAATCTTATAATCTATTGCTAAGAATTCTAATGCATAATTCATCAGCATATAAAATGATAAAATTAATTTTTTTAATGACTTAGTTGAAAGAAAAAAATACTTAATTTTTTTTTCGAATTGAGCCCACCACCACCCGACAAGCAAAGCTTGCCGCCTCAATTCGTTCTCATCCGCATATATAAAATGCTAAAATTATTTTTGATGACATAGTTGAGAGAAAATATTTAATTTTTGAATTGAGCCCGCCACCACCCGACAAGCAAAGCTTGCCGCCTCAATTCATCCTTATCACCTATCAGATTTTATAATGTCCATGTGCAAGCGTATGAACGTTATCATCTAATAAATAACGCTTATCGTCAAATGCACACAGAGCAATTTTGTTCACCTTGACTGTCTTCAATTTATGATTCTCACTCTGAATCCGATGTTGAATTTCTCTAGTTGATTTTAGCACTTCTCTACATCTTCTATAATCTTCGTGTCTTATATTTCTCTCAACGACCGATCGAGCCACTCCTTTTGCAGTCTTCTTCTCTCCACGTTCTGATTTGATAGAATACATTTTCGGTCGAAGACCAATAAATTCATAGATTGGTTTCGAATGCAATTCGTCTTTAAAGCATCCAATCTTCTTCTTATTGGACTCACTGAATAAAAAGTGATCCCTGGGATAATCAGATGTATCGTATATGTCCATATGACGGGACATGTTCTCATAAATATCGTCAGTTTCCACCTCAAAAGTCAGTGAATCCATATCCGTGAAGAGAAGTTCGGCTAAGTCCCCATATTCCTTCTTCATAACGTTATAATGAAAATTATACATTATAAGTTTACTTAACTCTACAATAACAAAACCTACGTATATAGGCTTATCTAGAGTCAAGCACTTTTTAACACGTTCCACCCCTACCAACTCATTATCAAAGATTTTAAATCTTTTAAAGGTAGGGGCAGCAACTAACTTCTGGGCCTTCTTCTCGTCATTTACCAGTTGCACATCCACACGGTTTCGGATGTTCTCCATGATCTTTCCATATACAGTGTTGTTCATAAGTTTGAAGAAGTCCTTCTCAAAGGCAGACTTACTATTTTTACGTTGTTCAGTATTGAACATAATGTATTTCTTGAGCCAAGGTTTCTGCTGAAATTTTAAAATTTTATGCACCTTTTCCAATTTTAAGCCTTTTTTTAAATAAATCTGTAGATTTTTGTAGTAGGTGATGTAGTTCTTCTTATCCTTCAAATTGGGCACTAGTTTAGTTGACGGTGTATACTTCATTCCATTTAAAACTGCCTTCGAGAACTCAGACAAATCTTCAAACTTGATATCCATCTTCTCAGGAGCTAAGGGATAATCATTGTGGAGATCGTGAAGCTCTTCAGGATACTTCAAATCCACTTCGAAAATATAGCCCTCAGAGCTATCCTGAGGAATTGACTGAATCCAGTCGAGTGTCACGTCCGCTGAAATCCATTCAAATCCCCCATAGGGCAACGACTCGACCATGGAGGCTCCGTATAAATTGTTGCAATCTAGGTAAATGATATGTTTGATGCTCTTGCTTGCATCAAAGTTGGGGAGGTACTTGTTGTTTGCTTGAGAAAATCGTTTGGTGATAACAGATATTCCTCCTCGGATTCCTTTCTCAACAAACATGTGCATGTTTATATCCGTAAATAATTCGAGTGGCTGATCGGTCATTTTCAAACTGCTTTGCCATGCAAGTCCAGGTGCCGTGAAGAGGTGCACACAATCCAAGCCATAATAATGCTGGCATAGTTTTCGAAAATTTTCGAAAACATCGGCAAGTTGAAGGACATCACATTTTACATAGAGGTCGTGATATTCGCCCATGTTCTTCAAATTGAAATAATTCCACACTGTTGGGGCATGACGATAATCCTCATCACTGATTCCACTGCCAGTGAGGGTACTTTCAAAAGAGTCGATAGTCTTTCTTCGTCAAACTTTTGATGTGAATCCATGTATTCATAAGGATAAACACCCTTTCTCAGTAGTAAGGTCATATTATGATGAGGGAAATTTTCATTTAAAATATTAAATTTATCAGGAGTTAAATTTTGAACTAGTTTTTCTAAAGAGGTACTAAGGAATTGAAAGCTGTCAACAAAATTTAGGGAAACTTTAAATTTATGATATCTCTTTGATAGAGAGAATGTCACATATTTTTCCATAGTAGCTGGAACAACTGAGATTTCATAATCCTTCAACTTGCCAATTTCTTGCATTATCAGATGCCCGTCATAATTCTTGAAATTATGAAATACGACAGGAATTTTCTTCGACAGTCTGAATTTAAGGTTGCAGCTAGAGTGAAGGGCTGCCCGATATCTTCCAGTCTGATGGTCATGGTCCCTCACTCTGTCACCCTTCAGTGCCTTTTTACAGATGGAACAGTGCGTTGCTGACCGGAAATCCAATTCATCCTGAGGAGTCATACTTATGGGTACAATAGATGTTAATTTTGCCGAAAGTTCCTCCTTCTCCTTCAAAACATTTTCCATAAAGTGTTTCACAGCATTTTCCCTCTGTATATCACAATCGGCTTCACACTTCTTCCATCTGGTCCACTTATAACGTAGGCATATCCACAGGCTTCATGTCGAGCTATGATCTCAGTATTTCCAGACGTATGCACCTCTTTCACAATGAGCGACTCAAAATCCGTATAAATGATATAGGGAAGAGGATGTTGATAATGCACGTTCTGAAATTTGATAAAATTTTCCCCCTTCTCAGGCATCTTGATATGTTGAGGAGAGTGTTCACTACAATATTTAAGATGTTCTTTCAATATTTCGTCCTTGGCAAATCGATGAAGGCAACGATAACAGTAATGATGTTTGGTCTTTTGTTTTGTCAGGTCTCCAAGGAGTCTAGACATGTTCCTTATCAGGCAGTAATGCTGCGTTTCCTCGTTAGCGATAAGCAGCAAGTTGACATATTCTTCATCTACACGCTTGGAGACATAGAGTGGGAACACCTCATTCTCCTCGTAACCAAACACATTTATACGTAGATTGTTGAGTCGCTCTACAATGGGAATTTTATTCAATGGTACGGGGCATTCCACGCCGTCTAGTTTTATCTCCTGCTCGTGGGGAGTGTAGTGTGATACCCGATAACTATTATGTGCTAGACTGTTCAACTTATGGGCGATCAAGCACCAAACAAGGCATTTCTGGTCCTCATTCTGAATGTTTAAGACCGCCTTCTTATCTGCCAACTTTTTGGGGAGAATAATATAACTGCTGGCTCGTAGCGGCTGATATTTAGCGACGCACAGCTCAAAGTGAACAATTTTATCAAGAATCCACCCTGAGCCGCGCCGGATAAATTCGTCGACAGCTTCTAATATCTTGGTAAAGGATGCTGGAACATGATCTCCTACTGTGTCGCTAACTAGTTCTATTTGAACATTGCTTCTAAAGTAAGGAGTCACTCTTTCTTCTCCCCCATCTTCGCTTTCACGTTTAAACACGGCTTTAACAACCCCGTACCATTTGACCTCCCCTTTGTCCTGAATTTCCTCTTTTATCTTCTCCTTCAATTGAGGGGTGATTTCGTCAAAGAATAACAAAAAGTCTTTCTTACTATTCTCCGTGGGTTGGAAAAAGGTGGAGGTGAAAGTATTAAGGGCTCCTCCCTCCCTTCTAACACGCTTCGAGTTCCCCTCCGGGGTGGAAACAGTTCCTCTCTTCACGCTTGTCAATTTGATTTCAGGATGACTGGCCCTTACATGTTGATTTAGATGGTGAAGGGAAATAAAGGAACGGTCACACATTTTGCAATCGTACTTTTTCTCCTGATGTTTTTGCATATGCATGGCAAAGCAGTGTTTTCGTTGGAAGGATCTATCGCAAATATCACATTTAAAATCATTTTCCTTGGAATGAGTTTTCATATGATCTTTCAAATTATCTTTTCGTCTGAACGTTTTGCAAATGTCGAATTTTAAATAATTTTCCTTTTCCTCAATTTCACTAGCATGAATTCTCATATGTCGTTTTAAACTATCATTTCGACCAAAAACTTTATCGCAAATTCTACATGCAAATAGCTTTTCACCAGCATGTGTTTTCATATGTTTAGTAAGCGAGTTTTTCCAAGCGAACGATTTTGAGCACGTAGGACAAACCTACAAAAGAAAAAAAAATCAGTCTTCACATTAACTCTCATAGGAAAGATACCCACCCTCAAAGTAAAAGTATACTTACAAAGTGTTGGCTACGCATCTCAGGAGACGCTGGTCCACGATAACCTGAAGAAGTGCTTGGCGCTTCGTCCCAAACTGAGTTGTCAATTTTCCACTCTGACTGCAATTCAGCAGCATTCATTGTCTCGTTGCATGTAGGGTAGCAAAATCATCAAACTAAAAAGAGTATGAAGTAAAACAATTATAAATATAATTATAAATGTTATATCATTATTATGTATTACAATTGAATCGCAATAACAAAAAGAATTTTACTTACTTCTCCCTGATCGCTGTCCATAGAATAAACTCGTCGATGATCTACATGTTTCTCAGGAGACGCTAGCCCACGTTGACCGGAAGAAGTGCTTGGCGCTTCGTCCCAAACTGGGTTGTCAATTTTCCACTCTGACTGCAATTCAGCAGCATCCATTGCCTCGTTGCATGCAGGGGTAGCAAAATCGTCAAACTAAAGAA
>BGPR01021262.1:5923-26722 GCA_013235015.1 Araneus ventricosus
GAGCAGATATGAGTGTAAGTGAGCAGATATGAGTGTAAGTGAGCAGAATGAGTGTAAGTGAGCAGAATGAGTGTAAGTGAGCAGATGGTGTGGAGCAACCTGTAAGTGAACAGAATGAATTTGATAAAAACAGCTTTAAAAAATATTCTCATTAGTGTACGAGAAAGTAGATTTTTAAAAATATTAATTATTTTCTACTTTATAATTCCTTACTTCAAATATTATGGAATCTTTAAATCAATATTTCCTCAAATTCCCTACCAGATGGCGCCACTCGTTCGGAATCAAAATTTAATTAGATAAATTCGATTAACTGATAATTAAATTCTTAAAATATTAACAGTTGTAATTATCAAAATTTAACAAAGATATTAACTATAAATTAAATAGTCAAAAATGAATTAAAACTTAATTAAAAACTCTTAGTATTATATAGAATGGCGCAGATGCAGCTATTTCTGATATAATACAGAAACAAATAATAGAAATATAAATTAAAAGGTAAAAAAAAATTTAGAAATAAGAAACAGAAGATTTAAACAAAAACGATAACAATACACCTTTTTGCGTGCTCAACGCAACAGCATGAAGTGATTGCATCAACAAAAAAATTACAACAATTAATATTTAAAGCACATAAAATAGAATTTTGAATGTAAAAGAGATTATTAGAAATGGAAGGAATGGATAAGAACACGAATGACGAACTTTTTCGAAGACCACTTGCCATAGAAGTTCTAAAATGGACAAAATTTTCTGTCAAGGGTAAGATTATAAATCAAAAGTATACCCTTTGTGGCCTGAATTCTGTCCAACCGCAAAACGAGAAATATTCTAAAAAATAAAGAGGCAAAATCCTAAATAAAATTCAAAAGAATTTTTTTACCTTTTAATTTATATTTCTATTATTTACTTAACATATTAAAATAGAGTATTGCCAACGAGAACACACAAATGTGCATAATTTCGGACTCTAGCACGCCAGGAAGTGAGTGGAAAATCGATTACAAAATTCCATCTTTACAAGCATGAAACAAATCAAGTTGAATAAAAGTGTATAAATAAAATAAAAAAATTACGGTATAAGATTTTATTCAAAATGCACTTTAAATGAGAAAATAAGTTTACACATTATAATTTCGTTAAAATGAAGTCAAAAGTAAAAAATAATTATTTCGTTATAACGAAAATACATTCTAATGATTCGAATAAAAGCGTGGGTGCCTTTACCTTCTAGGAATATTCTATTTGTTTAAGGAAATATACACAAAAATATAAGGTGTTATATAAGGCACCCACGCTTTTATTCGAAGAATGAATTTTATTGTAATCAGAAAAATTATTTTTCACTTTTGAGTTCATTTTGACGAAACTATAATGTGTAAACGAATTTTCTCATTTAAAGTGCATTTTGAATAAAAGATTAAACATTAATTTTATTTATTTATTTATTTTATTTTCTACTTTTTAGTGACGGCTAACAAGAATACACACGACATGTTAGGCAAAGTAAACCAAATTCAATTATTGAATTCTCCAATATAAAACACATATTAAAATTATTATATACATAAGTACAATTACTTTTTTAAAATGATTTAATGACATTAATTTTCTGAAATATAAATCCGTAATATATTACGTGATAGCTTACAATTATTATCAACAATGTAATAGAAAAAAAAAGAGGATCGATCTACATAACTTTCTCTTTCTGCTTTGAGTGCGAAACGTTTGGCGTACACGAAGTAAAAAAAACTACCTCTGGTTGTTGGCGAATTCTAATAGAAAGTAAACCCAAGACGCGTAGAAACACGAGCTATTACATCATTCATCGGTGCAGCGCCGGGTATTGTTACAACCCTACGTAACGTGAGGTTACGTAGGGTTGTAACAATAAACTTTATCGCCCAAATATAGGTCTAAAATTTTAGTATCATTTTGTTAGGTTTAAAATATGTATGGAGTGCAAATTTTTATTGTATAATAATATATTGTCTCCGGAAACCCAACACTGTGCTAAATTTAAAAGCTGCAGCTCGATTGGAAGTGTGTAAGAAAACGATCTCAGGATTTGAGGACAAGGCACTCAAGTTGAATAAAAGCTTATGAAAATTAACACTAGTTCAAGTTCGTTTTGGAGTTCAGATCACTATAAATCCAAATTTAAAATGCCACTTTTTTCTAAATTTCATAAGCATAAATGAACGTACCTATTGAACCGTTCCATTTCTTGAACCAAAACTGTATTCATACTCTCATCGTAGCGAACAGGATACCTCGCATTTGCTTCTTCCATATCGAAATTCGCCGGCAGCTGAAAAAAGCAGTTACGTATTATCGCGTCAGTTACAGAGCTCGTCATTCAACTAAAGCTTGAATGGCAGTAAACATGCATAGATTTGATTACAAATTGAAACAAAATGTAACATTTCAGATCCAGAATCATAAGTGCAACAGATTATGGCTAATTCAATGTTGACGGACAAAAAAAAAAATGAGTAAAGAAAAACTGGGACTAAAAATTAATAAAACCCCATACAGCTTCTCACTAGTGTTTTCGGATTTATCGGAATAGAAACCATGGGAAACTCTTTCAAAACTAGAAAATCACCCTTCATGGTTTGACGGGTGCAAATTGCCTCTTCATTCGAGAGATTTCCCTTCAAATTTGACGTGTTTAAATGGATATATATGCGAGAGAAATGTTTAACATTGATTGAGGACAAATAAAATAAACATATGTTTTATGACAGGAAATATTTTTTTTATTTACATATTATTTAAATATTTCTTTATTCAAAAAACTTCTTGGTAAACGACATTCCGTGTGAAGTATTTTTCGTTGTTTGATAATTTTCCTTGTACTTCAGATGTCTTTGTGTAAATTTTAACGTGATTGGGAATCCTAGACCTTGAAAGTGCAACATAGAGCTGTCCATGTGAAAAGACAGGCTCATGGAGGTAAATTCCAACATGATCGAAAGTTTGCCCCTGCGATTTGTTGATAGTCATCGTGTAAGCTGGAATTAACGGGAACTAGCGGCGGTTGAGAACGAATGGTAGATTCACGTCACTGGTGGCTAATTTAAATCTTGGCAAGAAAACAACATCGCCACGATTGCATTCAGATACAATTTGGCGTCCAAACTATATCACGCGCATGATATACCACTGACGCAATTTACTACTTTCTATTGAAAAACGGAAATTAATTTGAAATATAGGATTAATATAATTTAAAATTTCTTGGGAACTATTGATCATAGCGAGATAAATTTTATATCAATCGATAGAAAATTTTATTTCCTTATTTTAGAGCTATTAAATTTGAAATTAGAACGACAATTACTCTTTTAAATTTAAAATGACTGAAATTTAGGTTCTCTAACAATGAAATAATGCTGTTTAACGTCTCGCAGTGCTATGGCGCGAGTTCTATTGTTGGTGACGTCAGAGCGATACCGGAGGATCTGGGCTATTATATTAGTAATGATAACGAATCACTGATATCGTGAAAAACCAGAGTAACGACTAACCTCGAGAGTTTTACGCACGTGTATTCGTATTATGGAAACAAAGATGGCTGCCGTACAATGAAGTAGATGGATAGTAAATTAAATGACATTTTCAAAGGATTGAAGCTTCTATCTACAAAACTTCATCTCTTCAGTGTTTAACCATCATCGACCTTATTAGCACAGAATCATCGCCAAACGTCCGTAATGCGGCTAGGGATATTTGAATGCTGCAGATTGGACTTCCAGGATAATCACTTATCAGATAATGCCATTTTATTTAAAAACAGGCTACAGTCACAATTTTCTTGATCTAAATAGTTTAACTCGTCCTTTGGTAGTATTTTCGTTGTTTCAAGCAGTATAATTTGCTATTATTATGAAAAATTAAAATTTTAAACCAGACGTGATTATTTTTTCGGAACTTATCAGCTTCAAGATTCTTCGCTATTATGCAATTATTCTGTCCTTTTTCTTCCACAAATGTTCTAGGACAAGCACATTATAATTCACGCAGAATGTTGTGTGCATGTCCAGTTGCAGCATTCCACCATATTCCAGTGTAATAGCGGCCATTATCTGTTTGCAAACAGGGGAGCTAAGGTGGATTGTCCGTTATTTTATGACCGGTCTTCGTATCATTGTTTTAATCCAGGATTCATTATGAGATATTGTACTGAATTCTTCACTAAGAATGCCAGGAATCGGGTTTGCTTCTTTCTTCCTTATTTCTGTGTGTACATACCCAGAAGACACATATGGACACTAACACCAGAATGGACAAGTACGCAAACGCCAGCCGCTCAGCCCCGCACCTGGCCACCCGAAGGGTGGCCCTACCGGTTGAATGGGTGGAACTAGAAAAAATGGAAACGAACTATGCGACCGCTGTAAGCTTAGCGCTCTGCTGAGGTTGAGCCATCTGAACGAGCTTCTCCCTTAGACTTTTGAGTCAGAGATGGGGAGGAGGGGGAGACTGAAGATCTATAAAAAGGCTAGGGGAATGATGAAAAAAGGAGAGATTACTATTGGGGCAATTTTATATTGGAGAGAGGGGGAAAATTAAAATTGTTTTTGTTGCTTGCCAGCTGCGAAAAAGAGTGTGCCTAAACGGGATGGAAAAAAAGATGGGGGGGGGGATTGGTGGTCGGCCCAGAATTTTGTTTCTATTGATGCTGGCATCTTCCCCACTGTCCAATGGAGCCACGCCCTCGGAATCAGGGCCTCATCCCTACCACGGGGATTTATTAGTTAATCTTAAAGGTATGTTTACAGTGGGAAACAGGCCCTTGATGAGTTTACATAAATTTCTTTTAATTGTTCTTGGGTTGTGTGGCTGAAACAAAGATAGAACCAAAGTTCGTCTGGAATTAGCACTGAAACAAAAAGCTGTGAATAGAATTATGAAGTGTGGAGAACAAATTTAGTACAATGAATAGGAAAATAAGGATGAAAGATGAAATGTCTTAGGCATCTTGGAATGGCGATTTGTTCTCATTGGTGCTGTTGAGTTCTGGTTGGTTTCTCTTTTTAGCTTGTCCTATGTGAGAAGACTGTCCATTATGATTGGGAGCTTTGATGAATCCACTTGTGGCTCAGAGAAGAAGATGGCTCCTAAGCAGATGAAATAGGGTGGCAAGGATGGTCCTGCTTGGGTATCATTGGCTGTTGAGGAGAAGCGACCTTGTTTCTTCTTGATTGCATGGACAAGGACGAATACACATACTCCAAATACACAACGAAAAGTTAAACGTCATAAAACTCGGAGCGAAACATGCTTTGAGAAGATAGCATTAAGCGGGCCATTTACCGCTCTTCCACTGTGGAATTTTTGGAACACGGGAAGGAAAAACCAGTCGTCGCTTTTAAAAATCGATGGAAATTGGCCGAAATGGACGAAAGCGATGGAATTCCGAATAGTCTGAAAGCTGATTGGAACGGCCTGGTGGTGATTTGAGGACCTCGTTGCGAGGCTAGCGGGAAAACAATAGTTCTGCCTAGTTTGAGACCCCGCGACGAAGGTAGATCATGTTGAAAGTAAAATCGGAAATCCGCCGTGTGGGGGAGGAGGAAAGCAAGGCGTCTCAAAATAAAATAAAAAAAAGTAGTATTGTGATATGCAGATTTGATGATCAAATGATCTTGTTCTGAAGGCGGGAGCATGAGTGGAGAATCAAAGAGCGGCTATAATAGCTAAGTTTGGGGTCTCTGTTGAATGGCGTGCCTAATCTTTCGACTTGAATGGGTGGGGAAAAAAAACCAGCCTTGGGACAAATGGCATAGCATAACCTTCTCATGAAAGCCCATGTCAGGGTTGCAAGATCAAAATGACAAAATAAGGCCAAACCTTCTTAAAATAAGGCCAAACCTTCTTAAAAATAAGGCCAAACCTTCTTAAAAATAAGACCAAACCTTCTTAAAAATAAGGCCAAAAAAGGCCAAATTTGAAAAACTGATTGAAGTACTTATTTTTCGCTAAATTTACAATTAGAAAATGCTTTATTTTATAAAAAAGGATCATTTTAGAAGGACGCGTACGATCAATACTCTATTAACGAAACAATATTGAAGTGAAAATTTTTTTAACCACTCCATAAACAGTTTTACAATGAAAAGTGATGGCTGAATGACATAGTATATTATCTCATGAGTGAACGAAAGTATGCAAGGTTATTTTTCAGTTTTGTCATAATAAATGAAAAGTGATTCCATACTCAAAATAACTAATAAACAGTATAAAAAGTTTATTCCATTAGTAAAAAAAAAAAAAAATGATTTCAGACTCGTAATAAGCGTTTCAAATAAGCGATAAAATTTTCAAGAATGTTCTCTTTTTAGTTTCGATATTATTCACCTAATATCCAGATCGAATACACTGTGCCGTTCTAAATATTATTTTAGAATATAAAAATGTTATGAAAAAGAAGTAGAAATAGTTATAAAAAGCAGTTCTAAAAATCATGAATGAAAATAAAGCCGAAAAAGGCCAAAAATGAATTTAAGGCCAACTGAAAATTCGTAAGGCCAACCTCTTTGAGAAAAGGTCAAATTTCGAAAATTTGGCCTTATAAAGGCCAATATGGCAACCCTGGCCCAGGTTTACAAGAAGTCACCATTCACCACCAAACATCAATGATGCTTGGCGTCTTTCCTTCTTTCTGGCGATTGACGAACAGTTTCTAGAGCATTGACTGCCAATCCCGCGCCGGCGCGTGATGTGACGTCATGGCCAAGGAACCAATCACGCGCTGGTGCGGGAAACGCTATGTTTCAATACTTATTCTCCGATTACGTTTTGGGTACATACGCTGGTATTGGCCTGGGATGAAGGTTAGAAATTAGTTGTAAATTTCTATGGTTTCGAATTTTTTAATTACTGAAAATATAACATGAGTTGTTTATTTCTTATAGTTATTTAGGCGGCATATAGGTACGACCTATTCCTGTGTTATGGCATTAACTATCACCACGGCTTCGCATGATCGGCAGCCAATGTGTTAGAGTACCTAAAATTTGGTCGCCAGGTTACACTATGTTTTCAAACAACAGCGCTGAACACAGCCAAACTCATAGCAAGAATAGGAGATAGTTCGCAACCTTTGCTAGTATGTCTGCAGCCACCTCGTTGAGTTGCTGATCGGTTGTCCCTCCGTCCGACGAGCTGCCGGTTCCTTCGGTCAGCAGGATGCTGTCCACCAGCCTCCGACTCTCTTGCAGCTCCCTGGTGATGTCCACGTTCTCGTGCATGCCGAAAACCTCAGGGTGTTGAGTGGAAGGCAGACCCTAGGAATACAAGAGGTTAATAAAAAATTAACGAAGCTTTAAATAAATTTAAGAAAAACAGTTTTAAATCAGCGGGAGTGGCCTACCCGAAATTTTCTCGCATACGACCAGTAATGTGGGGTGGGTAAACACCCAGTGGGTAGGTAAATTATTCATGGGTATTTACCCAAGGCCTGATTATTTTGAGAAAAAAAATTATGAATGGTGATTTACAATGAAACATGAATTTCCCAAATCTTAATATTTTGCAAAAAATTGCGTATGTTCTCAATTTTTACGCGCGCTGAGGAACCACAATTTTATTTAACGTTTTTGAGTACGAAATCTTATTACAGATACCACGCAAGATTTCACCATACCTTCCATCTGGAGAATGTCAGAACGAAGTTTCGATTCGGGCTGCCATAATTTCCGAAGCGCGTGTTTGCGGCTCGCTACAATTTCCTTCGTAGACCGCCAACCATACTAACTTGAGTCAAGTAAGCGAAACGCTAGCCAACACACAGTCGTAATGTGCATTTTGAACTAAATATGCAATTTGAACGCTTGTTTTTTAACCGATTGAGATGAAAATTGGGCACAGATCTATAATTAATGTTAGCATTCGTGATATCAAGTTTTATTTATCTAAACCAAAGGGTTTATGAGATACAAGTATGCGATTATACAGACCAACAGACAGTCAACGCTTTGACGGATTTGGCCCAAAATTTTATTTTATACGGACCTACATTTATGACGGTAAAACTGTGCACCAAATTTTATCCATCTAGCTATTCAAGTGTTTGAGTTATAGTGTTCACATGACCTCCGACATACAGATAGACAGACTTCCCGTTGACGGATTTCTTCCAAAATTTGATAGAAACCTACAAATTATCTTTGAAGACCACATACCAAATTTCATCCCCGTAGCTCTAATAGTTTTCGAGTTATCGTGTTCACAGACAGACAGACATAATTCCAAAATTGTGCTCTTCGGACTCAGGGAGGTCTAAAACGTGGAGATTCGTCAAAATCTCGAGTTCGAATTTTTTGACGATTACAATACTTTCTCTTCGTATACGAGAAAGTAAAAAGTAGAAACTAATTAAAATAAACGAATTCTAATTTCTACCACACTAATAAAAGTGTGTTTTCAGCTTTTAAATTATAATTTACCATTTTAAAAATTAGAGAATTTTGAAATCAATTTAATCTTAAAGTCACTACCAGATGGCGCCACTCCGATGGAGTCGACCTTTAATTAATCAATCTATTAGTTAATAATTAAATTCTGAAAATATTAAACTAGTGTATTGCCATCAAGAATACATAAATATACTAAATGTCAGCACTTAGAGTACCACGAAATGAGTAAAAAATTGATTACAAAATTCTAATTTTACAAACATGAAACATTATAAACACGTAAAAAGGGAAGAAGAAGAGAAGGAAGCCTTACTTCTATGAATTCTAAGAATTCTTCGTAGCTGTCCGTGTCTGGTACCGTGTATTTTCCATCGGGAGATAACCTGAATACAAAATTCCACAGATTATTCAGTCTATTATTATTTTTCAATTCCTACTATTAGTTCACACTCCCCCTATATATATTTATTTATATATCTTGTTCAAATTTTCAATCCTTTATAAAATACTTTTTATTCATCCACTCAAGTTCAAATACATTTTTTAAAACTTGTAGTGGATGGCACTTGATGTTAATACAGCTTTTTCAAATATTAATTCATTAATTAAATTGAATTAATTAATTTTATTTATTAGAGCCTCGCAACTTTGCCGCCAAATCGCCAAAATGGTCGCCAAATTTGTCGCCAAGATTAGGATCTCAGGGAAACGACTTTATAGCTTTGTAACATATGGAATATGTCATTGCACAGTGCATGGCAACATGCAGTTGGATGTGAATTGGCAGGCAGAGTTGTGTTTTGCCATGTGTCTCTGACATTGGATGAATTGATTTCGAGTGTTGATTAGGAATTTTATTTAGCAAATTGCTGTTTAAATAACATAAAGATAGACAGATACATAAAGCAAGGAAACAGCATTTGAATCGTAAAAATTTTAAAATAACCAGTCTCGCAGGAATGAATGTTGTACTTATGATTACTATTTTTTGTGGAAAATTCTCATTTTTATTTTCTTGTATATAAAATTGAATTTATATTGTAATCGTCAAAAAATTTGGTCTTATAAGTAGGAATTGACTTAAATTTTTTTTATATTACTTGTTTTATCATACCTTCATCTGAAAAATTTATAAACAAAATAACTAATTGACCGAGCAAAGCGAGCTCCAGTTTCAATTAGATCGTTTGGCATTTCGTCAGTAAATTTGTTTGATACGCAATCACGACCAAACGCTTTGTTCGATTTTGTTCGAATTTGGCTTGAATGCTCCTTCAAATCATTAAAAAAGATGTGTTTTTTTTATTCCGTTTCAAGATGTGTCCATTTTAATGGTTCTGTTTAATGCAATATTCAGCTTTTTTTAACGATTCTAGTTAAACAGAATTCCATTCATAATGCCTCCAAAAATAGTGATAATAACAAATGACATTTAATTGTAACTTTGTTAATACTGATAAAAGCAGACACTTAATTGTAGTTTTATCAATACTGATAAAAGCAGAGACTTGTGCAAATAATCAATATTCGAAAAAATTAAAAAATAAAAATTTCGACGGGAGGCTGTCTCTGCGAAACGGCCGCTGGGATTGAGGGACGTAGACTTACTTACCTCACTCAACTGTGACTTTCTGTGACTAAAGTTGTTCTATGTGACTAGAGTAGCTCTATGTGACTTTGACCTATGACTTATGCTCTATGACCTTTCCCTGTTAAGTGAAACTGAAACCTACTCAAGCTAATTAAATCGATGGAAAGGTTAACTCAATTAAATCAACAATTGTTAATAATAATTAATTAAGGACAGTTAATTAATCGATTACTCTATTGCGGCTTTCTGTGACTAAAGTAGCTCCATGTGACTTTGACCTATGCTCTATGACCCTTCTCTGTTAAATGAATTAATCTGAATGAATGTATTAATATGAAATGAATTAATTATTAATCTGTTAAAATCCAGTTAATATACCGCTCACAACCGATGCGTGCGCGCGCATAGGTCTCTGTGGTGACGTCGATAAAATTCTTCGTGATTTTCAACAACTTTGCAACTCGACTGTGACTAAACCATAATTACAAATTCTAAAATTATTTTTGTAATCTTCAATGTCTACCTTTCTCTGTTAAATGAAACTAAAACCAACTCTCTATGTTATTTGGTTGTAGAGTTATAAGCGTTTAACTTTACAACGAAATTCGAAGTAATTCAACAATTCTTGAGTAATATTTCGCGTGAACGTAAGATTGATGAATGTATTGTCAAACGTACTCGAATAGTTTGCGTGCTCGCGCATCGGTCGCTGTGACGTCATCAAAATTTTTAATGATTTTCACCAACTTTGAAGCTCGACTGTGACTAAACCGTAATTCCAAATTCTAAAATTCTTTTTGCAATATTCAATGTCCACCTTTCTCTGTTCAATGAAACTAAAACCAACTCTCTATGTTGTTTGGTTGTAGAGCTATAAGCGTTTAACTTTAGCACGAAATTTGATGTAATTAAACAATTCTTGAATAATATTTCGCGAGAACCATGAATGAATTGTCTTTGTCTGCGTGCGCGCGCATCGGTCGCTGTTACGTCATCAAAAATGTTTAGTTATTTTCACCGACTTTGCAGCTTGACTGTGACTAAACCGTAATTCCAAATTCTAAAATTCTTTTTGCAATCTTCAATGTCCACATTTCTCTGTTAAATGAAACTAAAACCAACTCTCTATGTTATTTGGTTGCGGAGCTATAAGCGTTTAACCTGAGCGCGAAATTCGACTAATTCAACAATTCTTGAGTAATATTTCACGTGAACCTCAGGTCACTGAATGAATTGTTTTAGTCTACGTGCGCGCGCATCGGTCGCTGTGACGTCATCAAAATTCTTCGTGATTTTCACCAACTTTGCAGCTCGGCTGTGACTACACCTTGATTCCAAATTCTGAAATTCTTTTTGCATTCTTCAATGTTCACCTTTCTCTGTTCAATGAAACTAAAACCAACACTATATATTATTTGGTTGCGGAGCTATAAGCGTTTAACTTTAGCACGAAAAGCGTCATAATTTTTCTTCTCCCGACACACCATTAGACCACTATGGAGTGACGTAAGTCATCGTCAGAAACACAGGCTCATATCGAAGGAACTGCATACCTGTACTCGTCCTCCCCGATGACGGCGGCGTTGCAGAAGTCGGCGAGCAGCGTGAGCAGGCACCTCCTGTCCCAGTCGTCGGTGACCCTCCCCCCGTAGTTGCACTCGCCCGTCATGTAGGTGATGGCCTCGAAGGGCACCTCCCGGTACTCGTTCACGAACATCTGCAGCTGCTGCAGGGAGATGCGCAGGTCCGACTCGTTGAAGCCGTACGGGATGTTCCAGCCGATCGGGCCGAACTTCTTGCGCTCCTGGATCAGGGCGTGGAAGAAGCAGAGGCTGAACATCAGACGCTGGAACACCTGCGGGGAAACGAAACAAAGAACCGCTGGTTGCTGGTGTTGAACATCTCAAGTAAGTAGTAAGCTGGACATGCACGGTGATACCATTCGGAGAGCCTCGGACCAAAACCCGTAGTCAGTGCTAAAATCCGACGAGAATTGGCGCGCTGTGGTAGAAAAGTTTGGATTTCCACCCGGTCTTGTTTTCCATTCGGCAAGGTGGGCCATAAAACTGAAATACGATCATGGGGAAGGGGTAGCGGAGGGATCGCTGTTATTGCAAACCAGTTTCCGGTTAGTTAGGTTTTTTTCACCTCCGGTTTAACCTGGCGGTTATAACCGCTCAAAATAACCGGTTTTAGTTTATTCAGGTTTTTTCACTTACGGTTTAACCTGGCGGTTATAACCGCTCAAAATAACCGGTTTTCGTTTATTCAGGTTTTTTTCACCTCCGGTTTAACCTGGCGGTTATAACCGCTCAAAATAACCGGTTTTCGTTTATTCAGGTTTTTTCACTTCCGGTTTAACCTGGCGGTTATAACCGCTCAAAATAACCGGTTTTAGTTTATTTAGGTTTTTTTCACCTCCGGTTTAACCTGGTAGTTATAACTGCTCAAAATAACCGGTTTTCGTTTATTCAGGTTTTTTTCACCTCCGGTTTAACTTGGTGGTTATAACCGCTCAAAATTACCGGTTTTCGGTTTAAAAAAAACCTCCGTTTGTAGACAATTTTTTTGATTAATATTGTTTTCACATGAAATCAATCCATTGGCCAATATTTATCTGTTCATAAAGACTCTTCCAATTATCCGCCAACCAACGCACGATTCTGGGAAACGGTTGTCGTTGATTGGCCTATGATGATGAAATTTAAAGCTTCATAACTTGGTACATTTCAGTCTAATCGAGCCTATCTTCCGATCCGTTTATTCCGGATTTTTTCTTACCCGGTTATTGGATAAAAAAAATAACCAGTTATAACCGGGACAAAGAAATAACCGAACAAGTCCGGTTAACTGAAACAAAAAAACCCGTAGGTTTTTCCCATCCCTAAGTAGCAGTGCTCTCTCACAAAAGCGAAAGCGACAAAATGGGGAGAAGGAAAGAAACCATCTCTGGAAATTGGGAGGAGGGGTAGGCAGAGTAGCCCTAGGGGATTGAAGTGACCGATTGCGTGATTTTCATGGAGCCTCCATGAATGACAGATCTAAATGGATGGACTGAAAATCGGAGCGATGCGCTCCAGATGGACTGGAGCACTCTCCTCGTGAATGTCCAGCTATAGACTGGTGTACCATTTTCTCTGGCAGTTGCAAATCATTTAAAAAACTCTAAATCTTTTTTATTTTAATACTTTGAATTAGGAATCTTTGTTGAATGTCACTGCTGTAGGAGCACCTACCTTGTTTTTTTGTCCGCAGCCGGTGAAGAATTCCTGGTCGCTGATGGGCGTGCTCAAGAACGACTGAAGCAAATTCTGCTTCAGACCCGTCGGTGGCTCGTTCGTCATTTTTACGCCATTTTGAAGCACAGACACTGGAAACTGAAGGACACAAAGAAATACTCAGTTATGAACAAGATAACGATTTCTCTCTCATTTGATTTTAAGTTTCTAAGAAACGGCCGCCTACCCCGTACGCGTGTTGACAACACTGAAGTAGTAGCCAATGGAACGCGCCTCTTACAATTTTTATGAATACGGCTTTATAAGATTAAAATGGGGAAATAGTACTGTTTCAAAGAAGGTAATTTCGATTGGTTTGTAATAGAAACGCATGCTCCATCCTTTAAATAATTTCGTAGTGCTCCTTAGTAAGCAGTGCATTTTTATCGGTCACTACTAGAGATTGATGCGATGTCCGCTATGTGGAAAAAAATGCTCGAAGAAACGGCTGTAAATGTTTTAATTGCCAAGGACTTCAGGATAAACTGCATTTTCTGTATACCAAGTTGCATCAAGATGTACACATTGAAGTGAATCGAGATTTATTTTTACTTTTAAGTTCTCGAAAATACTACATATTACAGTCCATGAAATAATTTTTTATGTCCATTTTATATATTTAAATATACAAGGTTAGCCTAAATGATCCATCGGGTTTCAAAGGACTGTTTTTTTCACAAGTATACGACGTACAAAGACGGGTGATACATGAAAAGATACATACACTCACCAAGTTTCTGGTACATACTACAAATGACCAGGTGCAGCTTTTTCGTATTTGCGAAGGAATGCACGCTGAACGCTCGTAACCAAAGAACACTTCGTATATTCCAACACACAAAAATCTTCTCCTGCATTGCCGCCATCTTTTACAGTGCCGCTGCAGACCTGCCATCTAGAGAACACGCGAGCTACGAGGCGGGCTTTTAAACTTGGGGAATGTATGTATCTTGTCATGTATCACCCGTCCGTATACCTCTCAATACACAATGTTTTGAAACCCGATGTGAATCATTTAGGCTAACCCTATATATCTAATCCTCATTTTTCAATAACGCTTGACTATACTTAGTTGTGCTTTATATTCAAGCTCTTGAGGCTCTTTAGCGGCAATGTTGGCTTGATATATGAGGGTTTTTTCTCAGTTAGACAAAATTTCCGTCCGTAGATAATAAAACAGACAACAAATAAACATTTGTTGAAAATCATACGAATAACATAAATATAAAACATTATGAAAAACAGAAAAATTGAATATTAACTTATAATATTAATCGAATATTATTCATATTAATAGAATATTATTAATATTAAAAAATAATATTAATCGTTTATTATTAATATTAATAAATAATATTAATCGTATATTATTAATAGTAATCGAATATTATTAATAAATCGAATATTTTAATAAAACCATTTATAACGTTTTATAAATTTATTTGGAGATATAGTTCTCTCACGATGCGAATAGTAAGGCGCCATCGCATACGCAACGATATATCGTTGTTGGTACTTTTCGCAAGTGTTGCGAACGACGATATATCGTCGTTCGGCACTAAAAGGGTTAAAGTAAAGTTGAATTACCACTTCTCAGAAAAAGGCGGAAATTAATGAAAGGATAGACATTTACACCTTCTCCGAGTAAATAAGTGACTAAAAAGTACGCCGAGTAAATAAGTGGCTAAATAGTCCACCGAGTAAATAAGTGGCTAAAAAGTCCGCTGAGTAAATAAGTGGCTAAAAAGTCCGCTGAGTAAATAAGTGGCTAAAAAGTCCGTTGAGTAAATAAGTAGCTAAAAAGTCCGCTGAGTAAATAAGTAGCTATCAACCTTTGGCGAGGGGTAACTCGTGAGCCAGAGACGAAAACTCGGGTGCGTCGTGTCCTCTGTCAGTTCGGTGCAAATCCTTTCCAGCTGAGGCATCCACGACACGGCCAGGTGACAGTTTTGCAGAGCCACCCAAGAGCCGTTCTTCTGGGCGTTCTTTATCATGGTTTCAGCGATGGGGCCCTGTCCAAAGAAAGATGTCGATTATTCATTATTGACCTCCTTTGGCAACCTACTGGTCCGGCCATATATAAATTTAATTAATTTGAATTATATTGATTTGGTTATGCAACTTATTTGATAAACTAAAAGTATTAATTGCTACGAAAGGCAAAGGAAATGAATTGGCCAAAACACACGCACGCACACACACACACACATAAAAAAAACAGTGCACAGAAAATATTTGATTTTTGCACTAAAGTGGAATGAAAATTTTAAAATGCTTTCCATCCAATGAAGTTAATGATTGATGTCACACATAATTTATCTTTTTATTTTGATCATATGCAATTCTACTTTAAACTACAAAAATTACACAGTATTTAGCTAATTATAAAGCACACATTTAAGCTAATTCTAATAGATAAATGAATAACAAATTGATTGTTAGACTGCTATTACAGGGTTATAAAGCTTGCAATATTCCAATGGCATGACGAAACACACCACTTTCGAAATGAACATCAACTGTTTCCAATTCTTTAACTGCGGGGATTTTAATTTTTTTGATACTGAAATTTATTGGCGATTTTGTGAATTTATCTCCTTTAAAAACATCGAATAATTAAATAAACCATTATAATTAAATAAAGAAGAAGGAATAATTAAAGAAACCATTTGGTTAAACTTTTCCAAACAAATATGCTGATTCACTTTTCTTTACTTATCTCTTATTAGTTAATTTATATTTTCAAAATACAATAAAATCTCTTAAAACCGACATCCAATCAGACAGTAATTTTGAAGGCATAAACTTAAATCCGATATATAGACCTATGAGATAAAAAATTACATCATGTCGTAGTGAAGAGGTAGTGAAATGCAGGCTTTGGTGGATGCAGACAATTCTGTTGCAGTGAGTTCTGCGAATTGAGTTGACAGTGAATTTCCAAAGATCTGGCGGCATGCTTGTAAGCAGGTAGACATTCGAAGTTATATATAATAACACTAGAACACCGTCTCAAACCCCCGTGCCTGTAACCATTACGGCCACTGAATATATAATAACACTAAGAAATGAGTCGTTTGCATGTGGTAATCTGTAGGGTCATTTGAAAATGTTGTTTAATTTTTTTTATAGAATATAAAATTATTTGGGTGTGTTTCAATTTTAAACAGTCTGTACCATTTGCGTTATTATTCATTTCATTGAGGTCAATAGTTTGGAAAAGAGAACCAACAATGTTTGCATGCCGAAATTTTTACAGATGGTATCACAAAACTTGAACAGGTAAGTTTTAGAAACATATACTCCAGGAGTATATGTTTAGGAAGTATATGGAAAGTACTGGAGTATATGTTTTAGAAACATATACTCCAGGAGTAGATTAGTGTTCATTAAACATGGATAGACTATCGATACTATCGAAGCCAAGTCGATAATATCGGGTTTTCCCAACTGTCGACTGAAACTATCGATAGTATCGATAGCTTTCTCCCAGGCAATACTATCGATAAGCGCATTTTCAGTAGATTTTTCAATAGTTTTAAAACTATCGACTGGTAAAACACCTATCGATAGTATCGCGGGGAAGAAAACTATCGATAGTTTTGAAACCATCGATAGTCGGACTAGAAAGCGCAGCGGTTACACATCTCTCTCCCACCATTTCACCTCGGGTTCGAGTCTCGCATGAATTTTGAAGTTCCTCTGTCTGAGTGGTGAAGACGACTATCGATAGTTGGGAAAACTATCGACTGAACTGTCAATGTTTAAGGAACACTAGAGTAGATGTTTTAGAAACATATACTCCTGGAGTATATTTTTAGAAAGTGTATGGTAAGTTCTGGAGCATTTGTTTTAGAAACATGAAAAGAAAAGAAAGACATCTAGAAAAAAACCGCTGCTGGTTAAGAGAGATTCCACTGTTTCTCCCATACGCATTCGTAAGTTCAGGGGTAAGTAAAATTCCGGACGAAAAATGTTTAACGAGACGTCTGAGCAGAGCCAGCCCACCTGTCCTTGTCCCAAGGATATGGCGTTGAACTTCTCCCCTCCGAATCCTTTGTCCTCGGCGAACTTGAGCAGTGCGGCCATGGGGTCGGCGCCGGGCGACAGCACGAAGAGCAGCGGGATCGTGGCGCTGGAGTCGCCGTAGCTCTGGGGAAGGTCGAAGGGAGGGGGCCGCACGAACTCCTCCCCGAGCTGGTCGGCCACGAACTTCGTGACCATGGGCACTATCTGAAAGAAAGAAATACTGGATTTGTTCTGAAGAAAAAATATATACAAATGAGCAATTATGGGTGCATTTCGATCGCCAACTGAAGTGGTCTTTGATCTTAATATGAACCCTAATAGTGGTTTTAAGCTGGGCATTCGCGAGCTTTCCACGCGAATTCGGTCACATCGCGCCAAAATCGGTCGTCATTGCGAAAATCCGATGAGAATTGGCGATGAAAGTTTGGAAATCCATTTGGACTGCCCGAGCGGGGGTCGGGTTGGAGTATGTGTTTAGAAAATATATGGAAAATACTGGAGTATATGTTTTAGAAACATATACTCCAGGAGTAGATGTTTTAGAAGCATATACTCCTGGAGTATATTTTTAGAAAGTATATGGTAAGTTCTGGAGTATATGTTTTAGAAACATATACTCCGTCATCTCGCACTAGAGATGAGTAGAAGGCAGAGGGAAAAGTAAGTGCAGTGGAGGATCGGAATGCCCGTAGCTGATGATTTTGTGGTGTGCGCAGAGCAGCCCTTGAATGATCTACCTAAATGAATGAGCTGAGAAAAGGAATAGAGTTGAGTGCCACCACGCCATTTGCGTGGAGCGGAGCTCTCGTGAATGTCCAGCTTTAGATACATCCATGAACAATGCCGAATTTAATTACTTTTTCATAACTGCATAGCTTTTTAAGAAAATTTAGGAGGCAAATGATGAGGTAGAGAAGCCACCGAGTTCGACTGCCACAAATTTCCCTCCAACAGCCGCAAATTCGTCTTTGGCTTATCAAATTATGACCAAAATCAAAATGATGAGCCTTAAAAATTGTTTTACGGCCAAGAACACGTCTTTTAAAGACGACTAATGGTTGGAGCTTGGCGTGGTTAGTTGCTGTGTGTGGGTGGTGGTGGAGGTCGGTTGTATCTGCAGGAAGCAGCTCCATCGTGTCCGCCTGGTTACTTGCTGGAGAAGTTTTTCCTCCGCAGAGCATCAGCTATATCCGTATGCTTAGGCAGGACGGATATCCTTGTTTATGATAAACTTAAATCAGTCTTAATTTTATAACTAATCATTCGACTCATTGACTACGAATTAAAAACCAGTATACAGGGTGTCCACTAAAGTCCTTCTACCCAACATTAACTTGAGAACGGCAACAACTATTGCCGCAAACTTGGTGTCTTGGTATATTAAAGTGACCATGCGCTACACAGTGAGATCGGTTACAGCGTCACCTGGCGGCAAACAACGGAGTTAGCGTTCCTATCTCGTAAACGGTACAATTTACGGAAAAAAAGTTAATCACAAAGTTGTAGAGCGTCTTCGATTTAGTAGGAAAAGACACCTTGAGCGCAATAATACTAAGAACAAACGTACAAAACGCGCATTTGTCGCGATTTCGAACATTTTTAAGCCAGAAAAGCGTTAGAAAGAAAACAGAACAATTAGTTATCAGTAGATACTTTTATTTTCGGTGTTCGAAATGCTCTCCGTCAACTACAATACAGATTTGAACCCTTGTTGGAATTTCGCTTTGCACACTTTTAAGCATGTAGTTTGTGAACTAGCACAAGCAAGAGTAATACGTCATCGAAAGTCCTGCAATGTTGGCGGGAAGGTCCATAAACCTGCTGTTTGAGTTATTCCCACAGGAAAAAGTATAATGGGGTCATTTTTTGCCCGCAAAAATAGCATTTTCTCCTTTTGTTCATGTCTTGTGATGTCACAATTTTGGAAAATGAGAACAAACAAATGTGCATTTTTAGCTTTCTACTCTTTGTATTAATGCGCAAAGTGTCTTTTTGTATTAAATCGATAACGATCTAAAACTGTGTGATTGACTTTTTTCCCATATCTTGTACTGTTTTCGAGATAGAAACGCAAATTCCGTTGTTTGCCGCCAGGTGGCGCTGTAACCGATCTCACCGTGTAGCGCATGGTCACTTTATTATACCTGCACACCAAGTTTGTGGCAGTAGTTGTCGACGTTCTCAAGTTAATGTGGGGTAGAAGGACTTTAGTGGACACCCTGTACATTCCCTTTATTTTATTTCATACAAATTAGTGAAAAATATTATAATACTAGAAAATCACCCGTCATGGTTTGACGGATGCATATTGCCTCTTCATTCGAGAGAGTTCCCTTCAAATTTGACGTGTTTAAATATATATATATATATATATATATATATATATATATATATATATATATATATATATACGAGAGAAATGTTTAACATTGATTGAAAACAAATAAAATAAACATATGTTTTATGACAGGAAATATTTTTTTATTTACATATTATTTAAATATTTCTTTACTCAAAAAACCTCTTGGTAAACAACATTCCGTGTGAAGTATTTTTCGTCGTTTAATAATTTTCCTTGTACTTCAGATGTCTGTGTAAATTTTAACGTGATTGGGAATCCTAGACCTTGAAAGTGCAACATAGAGCTGTCCATATGAAAAGACAGGCTCATCGAGGTAAATTCCAAGATGATCGAAAGTTTGCCCCTGAGATTTGTTGATAGTCGTCGTGTAAGCTGGAATTAACGGGAATTGGCGGCGGTTGAGAACGAATGGTAGATTCACGTCACTGGTGGCTAATTTAATTCTTGGCAAGAAAACAACATCGCCACGATTGCATTCAGACACAATTTAGCGTCCAAACTATATCACGCGCATGATATACCACTGACGTAATTTAGGGTAGACCGGGGCTAGTTTGGCATAGGGGCACGTTGGGTCAGTCGCGTTATTTTAAATATTTTCCGATAGATAGCGCTGTTACTCCAGCCAAGTATGTGTCATCCCTTCCCCCTTCTTACCCGTAAAGGTCATTGAAGAAGCAGCGTCTACTAAAGAATTATATGGATTTTTCTAATTTTTGCCAAGGTGAGTAACTTTCCTTCTTAATAAATAATCTTTTTTTTCTATGTTTATATATTACAATTTCCATTTTTACAAATAATATTCTAAAAGATAACTGTTTATAGTTACTGCAGGGCATGTTTGCTTACAGAAACACTTGCAAAGTAAATTCGCACACCCATCGGAAACAAAAATGGCAACATGGGGTAAGTTGGGCCACTTCGCATGGGGCACGTTGGGCCGGTTGCCCAACTTGCCGCGTAGAACGTTGACCCTGTAGAAATGGCGAGCGAACGTGCCACATAATATCTCCGAAGCCTAATTGTAACGAATGAAGTCTCGAAATCAATTTATTCATGCTAATTTAATTAATTAAATGTTAATTATGTTTTTTATTAACTTTTGCT
>BGPR01021263.1:0-21531 GCA_013235015.1 Araneus ventricosus
ATTTCTCATTCTGCTGTTCTACAATCTGTGGAAACTTTGTTAGATTATATGGAACAAAGAGGATTTGATTGCGGCGACATTACTGCGATTCGTAAAATATGTGTCGATATACGACAAGAGATGAACAAAGAGAATTGCCGATTTTTTAAAGCAGTAAATGTTAAAAGGAAAATTCGTAGTTTGATGTTATACAGCATGCAAATGTAAGTAATTTTTATATTTTTGTACTGATGTTGATTTTTTCTTTAATAAAAAGGAGTTTTCGAATTATCCGTGTTTTTCTATTGTCCTTGCGATCCCTCCCTGTGGGACCCGGATAATCGGGAGTGCACTGTAAACCTGCTACCTTATAAAAAAGAATTCCAAATATAAATCCAAACTCGACGCCAACTTCTGCGAATTTTTACGAAAAATCTTTAATTTTAAAAGAAAGTCCAACAGTAGTAATGTCTGCACGATTTTGGCTCAGACATACTAACTCACTGTATGATCTATACTAACCGAGTACTAACTCATAGTCTGAGCTATACTCACCGCGAATGAAATCACGAGCTGATCTATACTCACTGCGACAAGCATGATCTATACTCACCGCGAACGAACTCATATGCATGATATGAATTCGCCGCGAACTAAATCACGGAAAAATAACTCAGGCATGATCTGAAACCGAGTGAAATGATAGGGAGGAGGCAGATTGTTTGCGTTAGTGCGACAGAGTTAGAGAAAGCCATCTTGCATTTCCATGGGGCACCCTAGAGGCTGCAAGATATCGACCCCTCGTTTTTTTTATAGAGGTGTCACGCAACCATATTCAATAAACGAATTGAATATGATTAGTCATAATCCTCTGAAAAATGTTATGCAAAAAAAGACAAAAAGCAATAACTGAGTTCGGCTTTTTTGTATTTCATGCCTGCGGTTTCAAAACAATTAATTGAAGGGGTAGTGGAGCTAAACCAATCACCCTCGCCCTCCCGAGACGGTTGAGGTGAAATTTGACTACCGAGAGAAATTGGAACAGTAGAACAAATCTACGAGTCGTTTAGCTCGACGCCAGAAAAAAAACAAAACACTATGGCTTGGAGGTAAATTAATCAAAACTGCAGACATGAAATACAAAAAGGGTGCTAAAGATTAGCAGGAAGCGAATAACAAAGAAATACTTAAAACAAGAAAAATAATACACAGTTTATATAATAGAAATGAAACATTTTTTTAATCTGCTTAATGGAATAGTGTTTTTTGTTTTAAAAAGAGATATTATGCTTCAATGCGAATAGAACAAAATGGAAGCATTAATCAATTGCAATTAGGGTTAACACTATGAATATAAGTATTAAACAAATATTTTTTTAACCTGTTCCATCAAGCAGTTTTTTTTTTAGTTTTAAAAAGAGATATTATGACACAATACAAAAACTGAAGCTTTTAATTAGCTGCAAATAGGGCTAACACTATGAATACATGAAACAGAAATGTTCGTAATCAGATAAACATGATAAAATATTAGCAGGAAAATAAGCTGCAAACAGAATGAAGGCATTATCATCCGCACGATGAATGCTCCAAAAAGGAGTAGGGAGAAAATAAGAAAATATACTAAATATCTTTGTGCCCATATGAAAGCGTATGTATGCCATCCTCACAAACAAATTTTTTATCGTAATAAGCAGAGAGTGAGGTTTTGTTTTGAACAACAGTTTCCAAGACATGTTTTTTAGATAGAATGGAATATTGCATATGTCTCAATTTTGATTCCTCTGTCAGAACAGTTTTATAGTTCATATGCGTGATTTTAGTCAATGTACTTGATCGAACACCTTTTGCTGCTTGTTTACAATCATTCTCTCCATATAGAACAGAATACATTTTAGGTTTGATGCCAACAAATTCGCGAATGGGCTTGCAGATTTCATTTTTTAAAGTTCCGAGTTTTCCCCGATTTGTATTATCAAACAAAACATGATCAGTAGGAAAGTTACTTAAGTCTAACACTCCTGAAAAATGCCTTTTAAGGTCTGCATATACATCTTTAGTGTGTATATGCAAGTATAATGAATCTGTATCCATGTACAATAAATCACATGAATTCTTGTAATATTTTTTAAAATTGGTATAATACAGATCGTACATTTGGAGCTTAGACAGCTCCAAAACGCAGAAACCAATATATATTGGTTTATCTAAATACAAATTTGGTTTACGGATCTTAAATAACGTGAAATTTTCGTTAATGGGTTCAAAATAGTCCAAACAGGGGCTGGAAAGAAGCCTTTGATTCACATTTTGCGTTAAGGCTCCTCGCACGTTAATTCTCTTACGAACATTTTGCATCGTCTTACCAAAAAAGGCATTATTCAATTTCTTAAAGAATAATTTTTCTATCGCTGTGTTACTCTCGTTTCGCTTCTTATTGTTAAATTCTATATATTCTTTTAACCATGGCTTTTGAGAAAATACCAGAATCCTATGTATTTTTAGCAATATCATCCCCTGTTGTAGATAAAACAATAAATTTAAATAATGCACAACGTAATTTTTCTTAGGATAAAAATTAGGCGTGAGTTTTTTTGCCGGTAAAGTGTTTTTTAACTGAAATTGATCGCATAGACGCTTGGAATAAGGTGACAGCATGTCGTAAGTAATGTTTAAATGCTCCGGAGCCATAGGCAAATCGTTTTGCTCGTCATGGAGAGAAGGGGGAATTTCTAAGTCAACCTCAAGTATGAAGCCTTGAGGCGAATCTGGTGTTGTCCCAAAAATATCGAAAGTTTGTACTTCCTCAGAAGTCATCCAAGCAAAATGGTCATACGGCAAAGACATATTCATTGCATACCCATAGAGATTAACACAGTCTAAAGCCAAAATATAGCTACGATCAACAGAGCTATCATAGCTGTCAGATATGTAGGGGTTATTTGCTTGCGCAAATCGTTTTCCTACCATACAAATTCCACCTCTCATGTTTTGTTCGAAAAATAAATAATCATTAACGTTAGAGAGTAATTTAAGCTCAATTTTACAGTATTTGAGTCCTGCATCAAATGTGAGTTCACTTAGTGATATATAATGTATGGGATCAAGTTCGTAGTGACTTAAACTCAACTTTCTAAAATTACCGAACACTTCTGCTAATAGGAGAACATCAGTGTATTGGTAGAGTTGCAAATATTCTTCAAATGTGGTACAGCCAAAGGTATCGTACACTAATTTTGCATGCGAGTAGTCATCATCACTGATATGTGACTGAGTAAGCACATTAAAAAATTTCTCTTTCGAAGGAAAAGTTACAGTACTCAATTTAGATAAGTCGTCTAAAAATGAATAGGGGAAAACACCTTTACGTTTAAGCAAATCACGCTTGTCCTCATCAGCAAAAAACGCATCAAAAATTTGAAAATCGTGATTCGAGGCGTTCAAATTATGAACCAACGCATCTAACGATGCGTCAAGGAATTGATAAGAATCGAGAAATTTTAAGTGGTCCAGAGTAAACATAGTAAACCTTTCGATGTTTACAGGTATTATGTTAATATCTTTAGCAATATTCGCCGGCAAGTGTTTTAGGAGCAAATGCGTATCATAATTACGCGAATTATGAATGACAACAGGAATAAAAAATGTCTTTTTATGTAACAGGTTACAAAGCTGATGAGCCATACCAATAACGCTGTTAGAATCATGCGAATGATGTCGCACACGAATTGAATTTGCATCAAAGAATTCGCGGCAAAATACACAACGATACGAGCTGTAAGAGGTGATATCATCCACTTCAATTTTACTAGCACGTTTCATTTCCTGAATGAGTTTTAAAGTTATTGACATGAGCTCAGAGAAAAAAACTTCAATCACGTTTTCTCCGGCATAGTATTTGTGAAATAAAATGTCATTCTCATGGTCGACAACCACAAAGGCGAAGCTAACGGGTATATGTTTTTCTATAGGAGTAGTAAAACTTTTATTTGGATTGAGAAATGTTGTTGCAATTTTGGAGAGTAAACACTCAAAGTCAGCGTATACAGCATAGCGGTGTTCAACACATCTGTGAAAGCGGTTAAATTTCAGAGACAGATCAGAAGGCATAGATAACCGTTGAGGTTTGTTGTGTAAGCAGAGTTGTTGATGCAAATCCAAAGTTGTTTGCCGAGTGAATCCGCTCAAACAGTTTACACAAAAATAATTTTCGTTCGTTTTATGTCTTAACAACCGATTGATATTCCTAATCGCAAAATAATGATCGTCATAGAAAAAGAGATGCACTTCGCGGTGATTCGGTTTCCCAATAAACAAAGGGTAAACGAGATTATCAGCAAACCCGAATATGTTTATCTTAAGATTGTTAGCCTTTTCAAAAGATTTAACGTTTGAAAGTGTTACAGGGAAATTCAGCATAGAGTAATTAATCGAATTTAGAAAAGGCGTATATTTAGATACCCTGTTAGCGTTAGTTTTCTGTGGGAAAAGCGTTGCTAAAACAGCGAAAAGGAAACATTGATTACCCGAACAGTGCAGACTCAGCAAAGCATGTTTGTTTTTGAGGTTAGAAGGCAGTGCTGCATTTAAACAACCTCCTGCTATTTCCCGAAAATTTCCTTCGTGAACGTCGAGGTATTGCACCTCATGTAATATCCAACCACTACCGTTGTGGATGAAAGCATCTATAGTGTTCTGTACTTTTGTAAACGCGCGATCAATGCAAGGCATAATTTGTGAAATTGCTAAAAGTCTTGCTGCATCACTGCAGAAGTAGAAACTTTGTTCGAGTACATCTTCGTCTACGATTTTTCGAAAGGTAATATTGAAGCATATAATGAAGCGTAATCTCAAGACAGGTCTTCCGTCTCTGCTTAACAGATCGTAGAGAGCTGTGCGACTTGGGTCGAAAATGCTCTCCAGATCGCCAGAATGTATTTCTGCTCTCCAACTCTGTACTGCGCCGCGAAACGAAGAATTAAACGTTCTAAAAATCATTTTAATTAACAAATCGGGGAAGAAAAAATTTTCTCTCTACTCCTTTTTTCACAACAGAAAAAGTTTTACATGGATTTCAAATGATCACGAATATGTTCTATGCCTTCCAACAGCACAGAGATTTGATCCACATGAAAATTAAAACGATTTTTAATTTCGTTTTTTTCATTCGTTTTTACAAACCCGAGGTACAAAGTTTTCCGAAAGTCTTTGAGTTCTAAACAAACTCCTTTGCCGATGTATACACAATAGGGTGTAGCTAGTTTGCTTGCTGTACTATCCGTTTCTTTTGATAGATCTATGTTAAATTTCCTTTTTTTGGTCGAGGGGTTATCAAAACTTTCTAGAATATAAGAAATCTATCAAAAGTTAACCTAAATATAACCACCAAAGAGAGGGAAATCAAACAAAAAATCTTACAAAAAATAGAACAACTCACCAGTTTCCATCGTGCGACGGTGTTTAATCCTTATTATGCGATGCACGTTGTTTGCGACTAGAAGACAGGTGGTGAGCACACAAATTAAATGCTGACTAGAGTATTACACTAAAATTCAAACCCTTAAGCCCTGAGATTTTATACTCAGGAATGAAGGCCAAGTGAGGAAAGAAACGCAGTTGTTTTTGAAAACAACCTACGCATGTTAATTGCTAATCAACTGTTGGGGGTGGAATTTTGATCTACGCAACTCTTATATTAAAAATGAAGATGAGGTGAAAGGTCAATAAGTGTGACCTTCAAGACGCAGAAAAACAACTCTTGCATCATATTCGTTATGCGCAACGCCATTGCATAATTATATAACGATGCGAAATAAAATAGACGCACTTTGTAAGGTTAAATTATATTTTTATTCAGGGATTGTCACAATATTATGTTGAGTGTTACAATCAAGTTCTTCATGTTGCTTACATAATAAATGAAAGTTGTCTTTGCAACTATTACATGGTATTTGTAGAGATTACAATGCTGAGGTATAATCCTCTTCGTCACAGAACAATCATTTTGCATTTACAGTCATTTTCCTCCGAGTCAGGAGTAGCTGATGTGTCGAAGTCGGTTCTGTATTACGATTTGCAATCAAATGCTTGTCGATGATTCATGGAAGAATTGTTATGAAGTTCTCTGACAATATCATTATTGTTGAGAACTTTGAAATAGGCGATTTTCAATCTGGAATCTGTATCAACTGTGTCCATAGGATGGCAGTTCCCGGCTTGAACGCAGGATATCATATTTTCGTAAAGGGAATCGGTGAAACAATGGACCATATAAGTGTTGGATGATCCAGTACGCTTTAAGTACATGAAGCCATATCTTGGTTCGGGAGCCATCATTTCTGCTGAATTACGTGAAGCAATAATGAGAGTTTCACAGTTCGTTTTACTCTTTTATACGTTCTGTATTAAAAATGACCTCCAAAACATGTTGAAACTTGCATTTTAGACAAAAGATCTGTTGAAACGTGTCTAAACACGTTTATGTTTGAAAATCATATGCTCGACAAGATTGATTGGAATATGGGGAAAAGCAGCAATTGTGTAAACGAAATTTCTGAGCAACGAATTTTTTAATAAACTTTTCGTTATGCTCAATTTTATCAGAATGTAGAGGTGACAAAGACAGCTTTCTCACAAAATTGTACAAGAAATGCAGACAAAAATGACCGCAGGTATAAGACACGAAGCTTTGATATCGACATTTGTTCCACACGAAATTATTAGCATTGCGTTTTATGAAGTTTAAAATATTGTGATTACTAGGAGCAGAACCGTAACTACAAAAATAATAGCATGTATTGTTCCTAAAAGCTATCGCAACCCAGTGACTTCCAGGTTTTGTTTTAGGATCTAAATTTACAATAAAACATGAATAGTTACCGAGTTTCTGAGGTAATTCATCCGAAGCATAAACGCCTCCAAACTCGGAGCGAAGAATGGCATCACTGCACGCTAGCCTGCATAAAGCGCTGCTATACATTTTAAAAATCTGAAAAAATACTGCGATTTTTGTCAATCTCTATAATATTTCGATACTCTGAATAAACCATTAAATTAACTGTTTCCGGTAGTGCTTTGCCAAATTTTAAATCTAGTGTTAAATTCCCGTTGCGTAAAATACTCTCGTGCATTCCGTCTGCGCTGAGATCTGGCGTTAAATCTATAGCGAACAACGTATATCCCTCCTTATATTCACTATAACTAATATTGAGGTCCTGATCTTTATGGTATCTTCCCAAATCGGTAAACAAACTCATATAGCATCTGCTGTAACAGTTAGAATTATCAAATTTCGGTTGAAAGGGTTTTGATGGAATCATGCGATTTCCGTCTAATATGCAGAGGTATGATAAATCATAATGCTTAAAATTGAATGGATTTTTTGAAAAATCACCATTAAATGCATTGTTAGAAACCATTCCTAGTATAAGCCGTATTGGTATCTGTCCAATGAACGCATTAGGAATTGTTATAGACTGCATTCCTGAAGAAAGTGCGAATGATTTCACTTCTGTTCTGCGAATCGGCATTTTTATGACTCCCTTGCTCAAAGCTATTTCATGAGCGATTACAATTGAGGGAGCGACTTTAACTTTCCTAACAAATAATGACGCATGTTGTATAACTACTTTAAAATCTTGTGTGGCTGACATCAGAGCAAATGAATCTTTATTTCTTTCTAACTTAATGCGAAGATTCACCGAATTGATAAGACATTTGCTCTGATTACCTAGATCGAAATGCAATGGGCCTATCATGTCCATTAGTTTACTATCTTTGCAAATGTTATATCTGGTTTGATAACCAGAATTTGCATTATCACCAACATTAGCGAGTTCTACTGAATCATGCTTAGAAGCGATGTCTTTGTAGAAAAGACCTGATGTTAGCATCGACTCCTGAACTGCTCGAGGTGAAAGCAAAGCGTCGAAAATGCATCTGTAAGCATAGTTCGCTTGTGAAGAAACCTGCTTATCATTTAGTGTAACTGAACATTCAGAAAATAGCGTATGAAGAAGATAATTGATAGGGGCGACTTGATCAGGGTTTCCAATTGCAGTTCCATTTTTCTTTTTAATTTTAACTTGCAAATGAAGAAGTGTATGCGCTAAATCAAGATAATGTTCACCACTGCCGCTGACGTAAAATTCAATCGGTGTCTTATCACTCAAAGATGCAACAGGAAAAATTTCTGTATATGAACTTTCTTCGGTTGACAATTGTATTGGATTCACATTAAATAAATCATAAGCATTGGATACACAGGGGCATGCTCGCGAATCCATATTTACGAGAATATGTCTGCTTCTTTTAATTTCTTGCGGCTTCGCTTGACACGTTGCGAATGATTTTTATTGTAGGATTTCTTTCTTTTTATACCCGAACCACTTTGGATTTTATGAATAATGTCGTCTTTTATCTTTTTGGATGTTTCACGAAATCGCGATCTCGCTGAGTCTTTCAAAGATGAACCCGAGGCAACATCTGACATTACCTTTGAACCTGCGCTAAGGATGTGTTTTCCTAGATATTTTCCTGCTTTCATTGCTATGGGAGTTATGAATCGGAATAAATTCGAAAACATTCCATATCCTCTTTGGTGGCTAACTCCTTGAAAATACGGCCCGCCGCCAGCCTGCACCTGCGAGCAGTAATAATTCTCGCAAGCTTTTTGATCCAAATGCATTCTCTTTCACAGTCAGGATCGAAATGAATTCGCACATAATAAGTCATAGTTTTATACTGTTCTACGACGAAAAGAAAGAACTAAGAGTGATTTCCCGCTCGTAAAAATAATACCGTCTCCAGAACTACTTTTCAATTCGATTTCTATACAATCAATATAATTTTTGCGCAGAGGAAAATAAAGAGGTCTTTGATAATTTATAACTATTTGGTCTTCTTTGGTTGACATAACAGGAATAATACGGAGTAAAGGAGCAATGGTATCCCCCACAAAATGAGATTCTATAATATCACTATAAACATAAATTTCAGTGATTCCTCCGTCTAATTCCAGTTGATAATCAGATATATGAGTGCCACCGTATAATGTCGATTTTTTGAATCCTAAAAGATCTCTCAATCCATCTTGTAAATTTACGGTAGATGTATCAGGTATATGAATTTTTACTTTATTATTCGCTAAATGATTAAAGGCAAGATGTTTAAAGGAGCTGAACAACTGTTCTGAATTTTTATAAAATCCAACTTCTAGTTCTAAATGTTCTGTTTTTTTCACTTTCTCCGGAATCGTTGGTTTATCTGTAATGCTTACACGAAAATATTCGTTCAATGGAGGTCTATCAACTTTTTGCAAAACATGTAGAGTTTTACCGGTTAACACAACGTCTTTTGTCATGCTCAACATTCTCATAAAAATAGGGGCATATAATAACCTGAATTCGAGTTCAACATTCTTTTGAACCGTTATTTCTACTTTATCTTCTTTAAAGTCGAATATAAAATCTGCTGCCCCTCCGATCCCTGTCTGCATAAGATTAAAATTTATATGCTGAAAGAGTTCGTGATGCAAGTTGTCCATGTCGGTATACTTATGATTAAACCTGGTGGTGCGAATTATAAAATGCCTCTTGAGATTTCTGGCAATAATTTTCAGAACATTGTCTTTGTTTGTCTTCGACGGTTTTCTGAATACAAAACTCTCGGAAGTTTTTATAATTCTATCTTCTCTAGGCAAGTTTAGCATGGTTAACAACCGAGGTGCATCAGCCGCTGTCAAGTGCAGTTCATAATTCGGAGCAGTATGTACATTAATATTCCTATGATCCAATGCAAACAAGACGAAATGTCCACATTTTTCTTCAATACTTTGGTTAATATTATCTATTACATCCTCATCTGTCGTTCCTTCATCAATTTTCACCCTGATATCGTATTCAACATAATCCTTTTCTACAATTTTTGTTTCTTCATATGTTATGGAATATTTATTATTGTGATTTCCGATGTTGAACCATGTTCGCGGAACGAAAATTTCTGATAAACCAACTTCCCATGCACCGGTAAGCATTATTGGACGAGATAGTTTAGTTCTAAATGATGCTTGCGTATTTTTCGGGAAGTAGCCCAAGCTAGAGTTGCTGGGTAACGTCACGTAAAAATCGTTTACTTCATCCATGCTGCTTTAACCCACGAATTGAACCTATTATCAAAGCCTTTCCACTTCACATAATACTCTTTTTTAGGACCTCTGCCCTTTGTTTTGAGAACCTTTTCTATAAGCCAATAATCGTCGGAGCGCTTAGAAATTTTCTGAAGTTCCTCTGCATAGAATCGTCCTTTTATAGCTTCTGATTTCAGGTCTTGAAGCTCGAATGTAGTTGGATGAGAGGAATATGCTTTAGACACTGTAAATACCTCATCACTCCATCCCGGTAAATATCCTCGTCGAAAGGATTTGTTTGCTTTCGATATTCTTACGACATCTCCCTTATTTAGAGACACTTTCGAGTTCTTTATTGTGTAACCATAGAGTTTTTTGAAGATTTGCGGTTCTAAATCGCGAGTGACTTTTGATGGCGCCATGCCTATACTGCGATGTTTACTGTCATTATACGACTTCACCAGCGACTGTAGAACATCATCATACTTATAAGATTTCCTATATGTGAAAACCCTAAACATTTTGTTTTTTAATGTTCTGTTGAACCTCTCAACAACACTAGCTTTATGATCACCTTCTGCTGAATAGTGGTTGATGTTATGCCTCTTAAATAAAGATTGTAGTTGAGCATTGTAAAATTCATTGCCCTTATCGCTTTGAATGTTTCTAGGCTTAACTTGCTGCAACAAATTTTCAAATGCTTTTTTTACAGCCACAGACGTTTTACTTTTAAGCGGTATAACATAGGCATATTTCGAAAATACGTCAATTATGGTGAGTAAGAACCTAAACCCATTATTATGCTCTGCTAGCTGTTGTAAATCCACCAGATCACATTGCCATAAGTCATTTATACCATATGAAAGCGTCGCTCTTCGAGAAAATTTATAACGAACTGGTTTATGAAGAGAATAAGTGTCTTGACTACTTAGCCACTGTTTTGTTTTGTGATACGGTACTTTGGTGATTGTTGATAGTTTCTTTACTCCGCCAAATGATGCAGGGTTTGCAAAATCATAATATGCTGCTTCTAAAATTCTTTCCATTTTCTTTTTGAGTTCTGTTTTCTCTTCTTTCCTTTAGGAGTGGCAGCTTTTCCTGGAGATTCGGGAGTATATTCGTTTTGGACCTCGTATAAGCTCATGTCATCCTCAAGATTTTGCACCAACTTGTGATTCCCAATCCACCGAGTTGGGATTTTTATTTCCTTGATACCGTTCCAAAACGCTGAAAAACCATGGGGTTCGTGCCCTTTTTTGACGTTCCTCATCAAATATGAAAATAAGTCAATGACGTTCGTGTTTCTGACAATTTCATTATCTTTCGTCAATTCACCGTATTCATTCCAAGAATAGCTACGGGTGTTCAATTTTTCCACAATAGGCGGAATAAATTTTTGAAAGTTTGCAGGAACAGAAATAATGATATTGCGTAATATAGGATCTTCCGTTGTATTGTTTTTCGGCAATTCTTGCGCTTGTTCCTTCGATTCTTCAATAGTAACGCGTAATGGTGGCTGGGGCTCATTTATAACACGCTGATATTTTAAAATCAGTTGGCTTAATAGTTTTGCTTTTGCATCATCTGAATAGTTTGATGTATGCAAGAGGTTTAATATTTGATTTTCAATATCATGCATTCCTGTGTCTGGTGTGTGGGGAAAGTACGATGTCGCTACATCTTCAGGAACGAGAGCCATTCTTCGAGCCATTGCGATAGGTGTTAAATTCGGCTTCCTATTGCTTTCCCAGCAAAGCCTGCTAAGGCAGATAGAACCGCGGGGAGAATGATGGGGAGAAAACCTCCCGTTTGGTTAATGAATTCTTTTCTTTTTTTTTCTAGCGATAATTTTTTATTAACAATTTTTCTTAGGGCTGTTTTATATTTACGTAATTTCTTAACATTCACTGATAAATTACCGCCTAGAACGTTTAAACAAATTTCGCATAAGCAATGCAACTGACTTTTGTCGGCAGTTCGTATAATTGCTCTTTTTTGTGTTGGAGATGCGCTGAGCAGTAGTTTCAATAAGTGATAATGCTTCTTTAAATTCTTCATTTTATCGGTACATAAATCCAATAAAATCCATTGGCATCAGGAAACACACTCTCTCTGAGCCTAAATTTTTCGTCCGTTCTCGGATGCAGGTCTACCAGCAAATAGTTAAAATTCCCTTGCGTGCTCTTTTTGTAAGCATCCATAAACGATGCTGCTTTGTTTCCGTATAGCTGTCTTGCGAAACACTGAATTTGTCCCACATCGCGGTTGTTTTTAAACAATATTACATACTGCGCATTCAGACTTATGTCTCGCATCACTTTATTTCGGGGGAATAGATTTTACAAAATCAAGATCACGCTGACTCTAGAATGATGCGCTGTAATAGTGAATAATTCGGCAATTTTTTCGTTTAAGTCATTCATTAAATCATCGATTATAACTAGGCTTCCGCTTTCGAACTTTTCGGGTAGTCCTTGAACAAATTTAATTCCTTTTTCTTCCAAAAACCATTGCTGAAACACTTTATAGCACCATATAATGCTTTTGAATTCGTAATCGTAAACTTTCTGTGCAATCATTCGTCGCACTAGCGAGGTTTTCCCCGACTGCGATGCTCCCACACATAGTAGACAGGAGGGATGTTTCAGTTTGAACATTGTTCACAAACTTTTTGAAATTCCTTCTCGGACAGTTGGACTCCTAAAAAACTTGCTGTTAGATGCGTTGAATTTGCATTAAAGAAATGTCTAATGTCATGAACTCTGCCTCCGTCTTTCGTACATTCATGATAAAATAATTTCCTCCCTATATGTGTTGACAAAACGCATGTGCTATTTTTTATGTCAATTTCAGTTTCTATTAAATCAATATGGTTTGATATTATAACAATTAATTCTACAGCCACTAGCGTTATTAAAACAAGCAAGCTCAAATTTTTTCCGTCCATTTCATGCGTACACTGAAAGATTAAATGAAGATTTCGATCGATAAATTACTTTATATTCTTTTTTCCCCTTCAAACATCCCCATATTATTCGATAAGTGTTCTTGAGAATCTTTCGGCCTTGAAAGCAATGACACACGAATTTCGCTCGTTGTAACATTTTCTCTTCAACCTTCTAATTAGATTCATTTTTTTCCCCATGCCTTCACCACACCCACAACAATGCACTTAATTCTGCTTCCGTCTTTTTGATAAATTATTCTCCGCATGTCCTCGCCCCCCGCGACATGCCTTTTCTGTTTTCAACTCACTCTGTTTTTTGCCGATTTTTTTTTTTTGAGCAAGGATAGAACTCGCGATCTGAGCAAAAACATTGTTAGCTGAAATTGATTATCGCGATTTAATCGATTCAGCTAACAACGCTTCGTTTTCGTTTCGTCGCTAGGCATAAACATCTGCGCGTGTAACCTCGGTGTTTAAACATCCGCTCGTGTAACCTTCATGTTAGCTTTTAAAAGGAGGTGTTTGTTGGTAAACACGATTCATAAGGGAAAGAAAATGTCGATGCAACCAGCAACGTTATTTACCATCTGTGCAGTGCAAACGGTTCTGCGCATCGATACCCGCCGTGGACTCTATTTTCTCCATATTCCACGCACTGTATTGTTAACGTTGCTGGGGTGGTTCGAAGTCTCGCGTTGCCTAAAATACCACGGGGATCTGCCGCTGAGCATCTATTTTGATGCCGAGATGAATCGCGAGATAGCGCTTCCCGATTTCAATCACGGGTGCGACGAGCTCTTTGATTGGGCTGGGGAAATAATGGAGAACATACTCCATTTTAATGATTGGAGCTACCCCGATATTTTGCCCCGTGATGTGTATGCGTATCTGATGAGTCGGACGACAGTATACAGGCATTTTTTTCGCGAGGAATTGGCTCACGTTGTTATGGAGTATGTCACGCGTTATTCCAACTTTGGACCGACTCTCAGACTGTGCCTCGAGTGTTATCAAACAGATGATACGCGCGAGGCACAACAATACGCGTACAGAAAGAAACACGCGGAAGTCATATGGAGCGAGCTCATCTCCTTTTTACAGCAGCGTTCCATGTGGTGTTCTAACTGTGTCCGAACACCGTTGTTCCGATTGTTCGGCCCTTCAGCCTGTAGGGGCTTTACCAATCTTCATAGGGGGGTTGTTTCGAGCATATTTTGGACTGAGTGCCGAAACAGCCTTCTTTTCGATCACCGTATTCGGACACAGGTGAGGGTGGACGCGAACATCTTTCCTGAACCAGAATCGGATACAGACAGCGACTAAGGTAAGAAATATATTTTTTTTTCTCCTCTTTTAAACATACGAATGTTACAAAGTGTTTTTTGAATTTTCTTGTAATAATGACAATTGTTTTGATACCGCAGGCATGAAATACAAAAAAGCCGAACTCAGTTATTGCTTTTTGTCTTTTTTTGCATAACATTTTTCAGAGGATTATGACTAATCATATTCAATTCGTTTATTGAATATGGTTGCGTGACACCTCTATAAAAAAAACGAGGGGGCGATATCTTGCAGCCTCTAGGGTGCCCCATGGAAATGCAAGATGGCTTTCTCTAACTCTGTCGCACTAACGCAAACAATCTGCCTCCTCCCTATCATTTCACTCGGTTTCAGATCATGCCTGAGTTATTTTTCCGTGATTTAGTTCGCGGCGAATTCATATCATGCATATGAGTTCGTTCGCGGTGAGTATAGATCATGCTTGTCGCAGTGAGTATAGATCAGCTCGTGATTTCATTCGCGGTGAGTATAGCTCAGACTATGAGTTAGTACTCGGTTAGTATAGATCATACAGTGAGTTAGTATGTCTGAGCCAAAATCGTGCAGACATTACTACTGACGCTGCTGTCATCCGAACGCGGTCTTATATACTCTCCCCGTTAGGCCGTGACGTCACATAGAATTTTCATGAAAAACCTGGATCTCGGCCCCTAATAGAAATATCGAGAAAAGGGTTGCATTTTCGGGAATAATCTATTTGTAGCCAAAATGGTCGCCAAGTTTGTCGCCAAGGTCATGCGTGCCACGAGAGTCGCTGAGGTCACTCCATGCTTCACCTTGTAAAACCCTCTTCCCAACCATAAGACTTGCCTTGCTGGGAAGCGACTTTCCATGACTGTAACAATAATTAATTAATAAAGGAATAATTATGTAACATAACGTTAGCAATTTCAAGTTAAGAATTTCATGACTTTTTGATATTTTCTGTTTACCATTTTATTCTCATGTGATGAAATATTGAGTGATTTTTTTTACAATACATTACTAGTATCAGTGATTTACACTTGTTAGGGGGCCCCAACTTTAATTTACCTGTCATGTGATATTGGTCCTACAAATATGTGTGTTTTAATCAAGTGCATCAATAATTGTGCACATTTATGACGTGTCAAACTCCACAAATTATTTTTTTTCAGTTCTTAAATAAACTGCACTTAATTCAACATTACAGTTTCTGTCATTTATTCATGTTTATGTTTTATGCCACACTGTGTCCTAACAGATTTTCCAGGTCTGGCGCTATATTCTTTAACTATGTCTGTGTAATGTTTACCTGGGTTTATTGATTAAATAATTTGAACACAACGCGGTTTGCAAAAATTTCATAGATGTATTCTTCATTATGATCAAAATTTTATCTAATGCAAGTTTAGATTTTGTGCAATTACTACTAAGCAAAGCAAGTTATTTTATCTTGCTGTAGATTTATTCACTTTTGGCCATTTTGACTTCTCAGATTTGTTCTTGATTTATAATTTTTGCAATAGGTTCTGAAGATGAACTTGCATCTATTCTTAATTTGATTGTAATAAGTTTAATTAAAGTAAATTACACGACAGAGGTCTAAAACGTGGAGATTCGGCAAAATCTCGAGTTCGAATTTTTTGACGATTACAATACTTTCTCTTTGTATACTTCGTATACGAGAAAGTAAAAAGCAGTAAAGAGCGTCAAGCGTCTCCAGCACAGCTAGAGAAAATAGTTACAATACAAAATCTCATGCACTTTGCGAGAGTGCTTAAGAAATAATAATAAAAAAAGCATGAAAAACAGAACTGGTGTATCAATTGGCATTAACTTTCGTTTTGTACGCGTGGAAATAATGCAAAATCCACCAACAGAAAAAATTGCTTTACCGATTACAAAATAAAACTAACAGTAAATTAAATATGCAACTCTTTTCGAGAAAACACTCCAAGAGTTGAAAACAGAATTTGGTGGAGAGTCGAGACAGAACGCGATCAAGAAACGCATAAGTATATGTTCATACAGACCGACAGACACTCAACCCTTCGACGGATTTGGTCAAAAATTTGATACGAACAAATATTCATGATGATAAAACTGTGTACCAAATTTTACCTCCCTAGCTATTTTAGTTTTTGAGTTGCATTTAAATGATCACGGACAGACAGATTTGATAGAAACCTACAAATTATGTGTAAAGATCACATACTAAATTCCATCCCCGTAGCTCTAATAGTTATCGTGTTCACAGACATAATTCTAAAATTGGGTTTTTCGGACTCGGGGGAGGTCTAAAACGTTCTAATCGATTCGTTAAAATCTCGAGTTCGAGTGTTTTGATGATTACAATACGTTCTCTTTGTATACGGGAAAGTAAAAGCAAGCAAAGTATTAGGTAATTCTAAAATTACAATAATTTAAACATACGCTAGTTGCAACTATGCAATTGAGAACCATCTCCAAAGTGCACATTTTGTTTAATAAATATAACTGTTTTTGTAAATGAAAAAAAAAAAAAAACGAAACTACGTTTTTCTAAAATTGAATGCATTTGGTGTGGCGCGGAAGTTTGGAGAGGGGGTGCCAGCTCAGGTGTCATCCTCGTCATCTGACCGCGGTTCAAAATTTCGAGGTCCGTCCCTAAATAGCCTTCGTGTTGTTTCAAAACGGGTCGTTAATATAACCTAACCTAACCTTTTTTCAATGACTACAGCCAGACGAAACTCCGTTTGTAATGCCTCCAGATAATTTAATAATAACAAATTACATTTAATTGTAATTTTGTTAATATTGTTAAAAGCAAACATTTAATTTTAATTTATTTTTGTAATTAATAATTTTAATTTAATTTTTTAACTTTTTTTTAATTAGAAATAATTAATTTTAATTATTTCTAAAAGGCAGAGAGCGTAAATAATATGAATTCGTAAAATTTAATGGCTGAACGTTTAAAGACTGAAACGAAGAGCAGATTTTTTTATTGTGGAGGGGAGCGTGTGTCTACAGAACTATCAGTGTATATAACAGATTTTAAGATAAGGAATATATCATATCCATTTCTTGATTTTAATTTATTATATTTATAATAACTAAATTTAAAAATATTATGATATCATTTTTAATATGAGTTGGATCCCATTGACTGATGGCAACCGCTATTTTCAGACCCGGTCCGCCACTGTTTTCGATGGCCCTGATACCCAGCAAACTTGCATAAAAGACGGTAAAGTTTTCTTCTATCTACGAATATTTTTTTACATAATGAAGTTGCGGTAATGTTCAATTATAAATACATTGGTTTAAAAAATAATTGAAGGTATTATGAAGCAGAGGGGCGACTGAAATTAAATGGCATGATAGCGACTTTGACTGATCTACAGTAAAGTTATGATTCTTTTGAGAATTAACGGATTTACGTCAACTTGCCCAACTAGAAAGAGCCCTTGCGGAAATAGGGATGAAAAGATTTTACAGCCTATGCACTAGAGAAAGAAGGAGGCGCACTCTTGTTAAGATAACTATCTCACCGATCGTCTTCAGAGAAACCACAGGAGTCTCATCTCCGAAATTGGGACGGCAAGAAAAGCTTCCCCCCAGCAAGCAGCAACCCTGGCAACCCTCTCTACCGAATGGTAATGGTAAGAGAATATACGGCAGAATTCAAATTGGAAGCTGTTAAACTGGCAAATGAGCAAAGAAAGGTAGGTCAACCAGTTGCAAAAGTAGCAAGAGATCTAGGAATAAGGGATAGTGTATTAGGAAAATGGATGAAGAAATATAACGAAAAAAAGTCAGCAACAAATGCATTTCCAGACGTAGCTCCTTACGATAAAGAGAGATTTGATTTACAAAAAGATTTAGCAAGAGTAACAAGGGAAAGAGACATTTTAAAAAAAGCCCTGGCCAGTTTCTCTACCGCAGAAAAATCATTTTTACACCATCTGAAAATGCAAAAGAATTACCTTTTCAATGATATCAATTAAGTTGCCGGACAATTTTTTCTCTAATTTTAATAGCCTTTTAAAAATATTTTTTGGCATAATTTACAACAATACGTTTCATTGTTGTAACGCATTTGAAACCGTTTTCATTGTTTAAACAAGTATTTAATTGCGTGTTTGTCTTTTAGTGTTGAAATGCGAAGTAATATCTTAATACATTTTCTTTCATATTTAATTTCATGAAAGTCTTTATGGAATCTGTAAATCAAGCTCTCTAGGATATTATGTATATTAGGAAACATATTTAAAAAGCTGAATGGTTATGGTTGCTATGTCTTCATTCTTTTTTAAGCATGTTTAAATTCAGTTAAAATAAACTGGCCATAAAATGCGCTGCACCATTTTAAAGTTAAAATCGAATTTTTTGAAATAGAAGTAAGAAAGTGAAGATAGCGCCAGCAATGCGCAATTAGATGATGCATGGCATGGTCAGTTATTAGACTCTATTGAGGTCATTTATGTTGATAATGAACAGAACAGGTATAAGGGCATTCATTTCCAGAATAGGAAGTTTAAAATTACATTGTTAAAGCAGCCATTAATGTAAAATGATACAAGATTCAATTAAAACCATATTTCCGGCGAACAAGCTGGTTGCCGAAGGCGGTTAGTTACGTATAAAAGTATTTTTTAAAAAAATTATTAAATTTAGATGAATAAACTGTACAGCAATTTAATTCATATCATTGTAAAGGTAATTTTGTATTTTTGATGGTGTAAAAATTAATTTTATTTTGCAAATATTTTGCAAGTTATTATGGAAAAATGTCGAAAGTTTGCTTAATTTTTATGTAATTGAAATTCTAATAAAACTTTCAATTACATAGCACTCCAAGCTGCACATTAACAACCAACAAAGTATGCTTGTGCCAAATTTCGTAAGTCTAAGTCCATCAGTCTTCCCTGTAGATCGCTAAAATCTGTTTTATATTTCATAATATCTGTTAATATTATGAAATATAAAACAGATTTTCTGTCTGTGAGCATGTGTTCTTCAAACAATTTTATTTATTCAATAATATTTCGTCCAACATTGATGAAATTTGACGCGTTAGGAACAAGAGAAAAATCTCAATTAGCTTATTCAAGTCCAAATGTTGGGTTTTTTCCGTAATATCCTTCAAAAACATAATCGCTTAGAAATTACTTTTACACAATCTTAAAATTAAAAAAAAATTAATATATATCTTTCAGTTGTATCAAATTATCTGTTCCCATTTTCTATTCTTTAACAAATTTTTAAAAATTTGTTAAAGAATGGAAAAGAATGTTTTTTTATTTCTTATGATTTGCTACAATGTTTTCAATTTTTGTCATGAAAATCAAACTTAAGGGTCTGTACAGCAATTTTAATTAAACTTTATTGTTGTCGTAATACTAAGATAATGTAAAAACTATGATTATCCGACTTAAGTACAATAAATAAATCAATTCCAAAGTAAATTTCCACTTACTCGCAGGTTGATGTTATACACTTCTTAAAATATGTTTCTCAACTCACGCTCATTGAATGAAGTTTTTTTATTGCAATTTAATGTTTTGTTTAGTGAAATATTTTCTCACATCAGCGGAAAATGTATATATAATGTGTATTAGAAGACAGCTTCATATTTTAGAAAAAAATTAGACTTTTCTTCACCAAGAACGATAGTAAATGACTTTTTTAAATTATTAATTTTAATTTTAAGTAAATGTTTTATGTAAAATTAGTATTTGCGATTTGTTCCCATTCTGCAACTAATGATTCAAATGTATTTTACATGTTATTAGTATTGCATGTTATTACTTTTACATGTTATTATTACTTCAATTCAACATTAACACATCTTCTAAATAAGCTCATCTGCAAAACATCCAGTAACGCATCTTTTAGGGAAGGTCATCTTTAAAATATCCGTTGATGTATCGTCTACGGAAGCTTGTCTTTAAAGCCTTCCGCTAAGCACATCGATCAGAAATTCCACTAAGCACGTTGTCAGGGTCTCCAGCCCCGCGCATCGTGGCAATGAGCATGAAAGCTCCCCTTTCCGCCGGGATTGTTTAAGGAGGTGATGGAGGCATTTTGTACATCCCCAGGAAGTTTCGTGCTGTGTGGGTGAAAGTAATTTGATTTCCAAATCAGCAAATTGAGATTTGACATCCTAATTTTCTTTTTTTCTTTTCTTATACAGCTTTGTAGCCGCTCGAAGTTTCATTTGAATCGTTTTTAAGATTCTGGTAATAAAATATTTCTTCTTTAACGTAAAACCGTTCAATTTTTCCATTCAGTAAAACTGAATTAGAGTAACAATAGCAATTTATGAATAAATTCTGTATCTTAAATTATTCTTTTATTAATATTTTTGCAGTGTTTTAAAATTTTATTGGCCAAAAAGTAATATGTAGTTCCCAAATGACCTATTATTGTAACTCCCGAAAGATAATTGAATTAAAACATATTTAAATTGAACGAGAGTACGTTAATACATTTTTTAAGTTTTTTTTAAAGCAATCTAATTTAGTATTTGATTTAATAGAGAATGTGTTTAATAACCCAAAATCATATAATTATCACTTTTAACGCTTTATTCACGAATGTATGTTAATGTAGCAATTTTCGACACTGCATTATAAATGGCAACCTTGTGTATTAGTTTAGTTTTATATTAACATCCGTTTTGAGATTGACTTCATAATTTTGAACCGTGGAGAGATGACGAGGACAACACCCGAGCTGGCATACTCCTCTCCATACCAGCGGGAGAGCGTTTGCCCCTACGTATGATTTAACATAATACACAGTAGATCTTCAGTGAAAACAGGTTTCGAACCTGGAACCCTCCGTCCCAGAGACTTTACCATTAGGCCACAGCAGCGCTGGCAACTTTGTGTAAGATTTTAATAACTACACGAAATAAGATAACTACACGAAAAACTCAAGGAAAAGCTCTCTTTTATTTAACTTGACTTGTTTCATGTTCCTAAAGATAGAATTTTGTAGTCTATTCTTCACTCACTTGCTGGTGTGCGAGTGTTTTGAAATTTTGTAAACTTGTGTGTTGTCCCGACCAATACACTATTTTAATATTTTCAAAACCTAATTAACAGTTAATCAATTAGTTTAGTAAATATTATTCCGTACGAGTGGAACCTCCTGGCAGTGAATTTGAGATAAAAAATTATTTCAA